>APFE030418832.1:350418-361749 GCA_000404065.3 Pinus taeda
GACACATCTGTTGGGCATGTGAGCCTACTGGCCGACCTTGCACATATAATTTATTAAGAATAATAAATTCAAAATATAAGTTTTGCTCATCGGATTAAGACTATTTTTATATGGATTTTACACCTCTCAGAAAGAGGAATCCAACAAAAATATTAGCCTCTTAATCTAAGCATCAGAACATGGAGTTTGGACCTAGTTGTCCAAATTTAACAGTATGCCTATCAACCGAATCTTTCCTTTTCATACAACAACACATCCTTCAAAATTCATTCTCCAATCAAAACTATGCTCTCCCTATCAACGAGGGAGATTTTCTCTATCCAAGCTCCCTCTTAAACTAAGGGAGATCTCTTCTATCTGGGTTCCCTCTTAACCCAAGGAAATAAGCTTCTTCTTTTCAACATCAGAGAATCTTTCGTGGCTTCCTTTCATCTCATTAGAGTTATCATTATCATCATCATTCACATCAACTTTACTTGCGATCGTTTTCACCATCTTGAATATTATGTACCTGCAAAACTTAGATAGCAAGTACAACTAAATCTATAGAAGCATGAAGTTAGTCATATCAGAATGACATAAGCATTTCAGCTTTATATATATCAGACACCCAAACAAGAGATACATGCTCTTCAATATTTTGTTAGGGACTTTGTCATAAACCCTAGATTATTTCATCAAGGTTGTTATAACAAATATCTACGGTTTCAATGTTTCTACCAATGGTATGACATACCCTACTACATCATATAGAAAACCCTCGAAATAATTCAAATAAAAATAGATCTACAAGGTAACTTTCAAAATTCATTTGTTGGACTTCTCACTAGGATTTCATGTAAACCCTAGATTTCATACATGATCTCTAACACTCAAAATCAATCACAACTCAATCAATAACATGACTAGCTTCCACTAGGGTTTGTTGGAAATCCTAGATTTTCTTAAACAGTTAAACATCACTCATAACTAAGACTCAGATTGCAACAACCTTGCACAAATCTCAAATTATCAAATTGTCTTCATATACCAGAGATTTTACTTCTAATAAGGTTTAACTTCAAAAACCTACAATGCACAAATACTATCATCCTAGAGAAACAAACTTCAACTAGCGCTTAGTTCCAAACCTTAGGAAAACGGGTCAACTCATACATCTAGGACTTCATCATCATGCATTGGCATTTCATATCATGTGTTAGTCAAACCGAACTTCACAAAAATCAATAAGAGTTAGACACATAACAAACTTGATTAGATTATGGTTTGGTCGGACAAACACACATATTCCACCCAACCCTAACGAGCTAGGGTTTCAATATAAGAACATAGCAAACCCTAAATTACCAATACTTCAAAGGTTCAGGATTTTAGACATTATCATTCAACCCTAACAAGTTAGGGTTTCCATGATCATATCAAAACCCCAAACATGACATCATCAACAAAAACTTCAAATAATATTTCTTAATAATTCTAAGCAGTTATAGGGTTTCAGACATTAACATAATCAAACCCTTAGGTTAGGGTTTTCCAGAGAACCTGCCTAGGGTTTTATAAGAACAATTAAGGATGTAAGGAGGGTAGATTTATCAAGTGATGAACCACCCAAAACAAGAATCATAATGATTCGAGATAACTCAACATAACGATGTTAGTAATGTGATGCAAATTACAAAAATAAGATGAACATACTTTTAAGAGAATTTTGTAAGGTATATAGTTTAAGACATACCTGGAGATGTTCCTTAACAGACCTTGGAAGGATTGCTTGAAGTGTCTTCTTGTACTAAGCCATGATCTTTTATACCTATAATACATACTTACAAGTAAAACATGTGATACCAAGAATGTGATTCAATTTCTTAAGTTAGATTTCCTACATAGCCATGGAGGATGGAATTCTACGAAAAGTTGTTCTTTCTTTCAATCAAGGACTTTTGCTTGGAATCCTAAATTACTTGTAAATGCTAGAGGGAGAGGATTAAGGTTTATCTAGAGAGTACACTCTTAATCCTAGACTAGTTATAAACATGGATTATATGAACCATTAGATATAATAGAAATCTAAAAGCTTATAAAATCCTTGGATAGTCTTCAAATAAATACCTTTGCTTTAGAAAATCCTCTTTTTGTTGCCTTCAAATGCATGACTAGTATTATTTGGTTAGGGATACTATAATGTCAGAGTATGTTGAAGAGCTTTTAGATTTGTGATAACTCAATCCATTGTTTTTTCAACGAGTGGAAGGCAAAATGTATTGTTCCGACCTTGCACATAATGACCATAGCAATGCTTCCTTATATTAGTGATTCGACCATACATCGCTGAGCCTGAATTTTCTTTATAACATGATTGTGACTGTGATTACCACCGAACTTCATATTGAAGTTGCTACACAAATTTATTACTGAAATTGATCCATTTTTTTATTATCAAGATATATTGAAATGCATTACTTGTTATATCAAACTGCCTGTTGAGATTTGCATCGAACTTATAATGCACTTGTTTCTGTGGTTACACAAACTCATCACTACATTGAGACATCCAAACCTTCTCCTTCCTCTTCAAGGTGTCTTGAACTAGCTCATTGTAATCTTAGTTCCATTAGCTCAGAAATATCCATTTTGATTTTGACATGTTCTTCAATACAAATGCAAACAAAACCTTTCACTGAGAATGCTTCAAAGATGTATAAATGGTCTTCAAACTACCTTTGACCTTGAACATAACTCTGATACCATGTTGAGAAATTCAAAGAGGTGACAATTAAATGATTTCTCTTATTATGACATTATCTTGTGATGGATTATTATTATTATTTGTTCATTCAATTTATCTTTTCATTATCATCATGTTAAAATTGGCAACTAGGGCCAAACTCCATGTGGGTCATCTTATTTATGGCAACAGATATTTTTCTTGGATTCCTCTCGAGGAGAGGTGTAGGATTGATCTAACGATCATCCGATTCCAACAAATATTAATGGAGATATGAATTTATTTGTATTTACTTGACAAAATTGTCAAGGCCGGCCAACAACTAAATGTGTGGCACACATCCTCAACGATTCATATAAATACAAGTTAGGTTGAGGCATTATTCACTCATCTCATCTCATCTTACATTCTTCTCTCTCTCTCTCTCCTTACTTGATTGGGTTTACAAAGAGCAACATCTCTCACGCGGGAGAAGAAGGACACAACAAGAAGGAAGACTCAGATAGGAGGAGGACGCAGGTCTATTTCAACGTTGACTGAGGTTGACTAAGGAGCAACAAGCTAAGGTTGATTGCGTTGATCAGCGAGGAGGTTGTTTTGCCTTTGGCCTAGTGTGAGGAGTCTCCATCAAGCAAGCGCAGATTTGAACAACAATCCATTGACCTGATTTGACCACCGAATTGACCAACGTTGACTGGTTAGGGCTGACCGCAGGGCTGCATATGCGTTGACCACTTTTGACCATCTCTTTTGGACTATTTTGGGTTGACCTTCATTGTTGTTGAAGGTCGAGTTGACCAAAGTTGACTCAAGGTCATTTGTGGACTGTTTGACCAACTTTGGAAGTGCTTGTTAGGGTTTTATTACCATTGTCATAAAATTACAGAATTGTACATTGTACTATTTCTATCTGCTGAACTATTGGAGATTATAGAAGAATTGATCAAAGGGTTTCCCCACATTGGGGTTTGTCCCTGGCTAGCTGCCACATCTGGTGTTTCTTGTCTTGGTGTGTTTGTTGTCGATCTATTTATGTTCTATCAACATTTTACTTTATGTTAATGTGATTGCTAAACAGTGAATGACATTGGGCTAATAAGAATAAATTGAAGTAAATTGCACTAAGCATAGAACATACCATAAATTAACATGGTATCGGAGGTGTGGTGAAGACAAAGCCCAAGCAAGAGCAAGAGCAGGAGCAATCACCAAAGACTGTTGGAAAAGTCTATAGACTTCATGGGTTCCTCATCACACTTCTGCACCGAAGACAAGCTCCGTGAGAAGTTTGACTATCACGGATGGAAGATGTCTCTCAATTTGACATTGGAAGAGTAGGAAGTGTTGGACCATGTGAGAGGCAGAATCATTGAGCCTCCATCAAATGCATTGGTTGCTGCAAGGAACAAGTGGACCAAGGGTGAAGTCAAAGCAAAGAATATCATCCGAGACTCTATTGACAAGCGCCTGGTGGCTTACGTTTCTGAGCTAACCACCTCCAAGGAAATCTACGATAGACTGGTAAGTTTGTTTAAAGTTAGTGATGCAAATCAAGTTTTGTTCCTTACGAATAAGTTGAAGGAAATTAAGAAGGGCAAAGACGAGAATATGCAGTCCTACTCCTTAAGTATCACTGAGATCAAGAATGATATCCTATCGACTGGGGAAGTCATTCCTGATAGGGAATTGACTATCACAACTCTTGGAGGACTCCCATATGAATGGTATGTATTCAGAACCACTCTTCTCAACAATAATGCAATTCCAGGATTTGAGGAATTGATGGTGAGATGCATTCAAGAAGAGACAAGGATGGAAGAGTAGGAAATGCTTGCCTTTAGAGGCAATCCCACTACTTTCTCCTCTCATGCTAAAAGGAGAAATAATTATTGGTCAAAATCTAAAGGAAAGGTCGGACCGAAAGGTGGAAGGAAAGGAAGATGTTTCGTTTGCAACAAAATTGGCCACTATGCGACTGAGTGTCCTGATAGAAAGAACACATCTCATGACGATAATCAAAATCACTCCCGAGGCAATTCCAACAACAATCAAAGGAAGGGCAGGTTCAATGGCAAAGGAAAGAGGAATGCTGAAAATCAAGGAAGTGGTCAAGCCTCCAAGAAGGCAAGAAACTCCAGGTATGAATCTAATGTTGTTAATAATAAGCAAGATGAATATTATCTGATATCGGCCCTCTCTACTACTCCTCCAGACTCGTTGGGCAATTGGCTTATTGATAGTGGTGCCTCAAGGCACTTCACTAGTTACAAAGAAGCTCTCTCTAATCTGATAGAGAAGGAGACCAACCTGGAAATTATTCTTGGAGAAAACTCCACCTATCCCATGAAGGGTGTAGGAAATGTTACTCTTCAATTAAGTCAGGGTAACACAATTCATTTGCAAGAAGTCTTATATGTACCTGATCTCAAAAAGAACTTGGTGTCCATCTCAGCGATGGAAGGCAAAGGCTACAAGGTGGCCTTCATCGATGGCAAGGTACGTGTATGGAAAAAGATTTTTAAAGATGCTTTCACTCTTGGGTTTTGAGTTGACTTCCTATATCAAGTTGGAGGAAGTCAGTTGGGAGTCATGTCTTGCAACAGAACTCTTCAGTTTGAACTATGGCACCAGAGGTTTGCCCACCTTCGCTATAAGGCTCTACCCGATGTGAGACAAATGGTGACCGGTATGCCCGAGTTTAAAGTAAAGCAAGAAGGTGTATGTCTGGGGTGTGCCGAAGGAAAACTCAGAAGGGGACCATTACCCTCAAGCCATAGCAAGCCCTTCGATATATTGCAGTTGGTTCACTCCGACATATCTGGTATCATGCCCATGAACTCTTTGGGAGGATATTTATATTACCTCACTTTTATAGATGATTATTCTCGCAAGACTTGGATATACTTCTTGAAAAAGAAGGATGAAGTGTTCTCCTGGTTTTGTCACTTCAAAGCCTTGATCGAGAATCAAACTGAGAAGAAGATCAAGATCTTAAGGAGTGATAATGGGACCGAGTATGAATCCAATGAGTTTTATGACTTTTGCAAAGAAGCTGACATTAAGAGGGAGACCACAACACCATACACTCCTGAGCAGAATCAGAAAAGAAGAACCGTACAATTTTGGAAGCTGTTCATTCCATGCTCCATGATCAAAGGCTTCCAAAGTTTCTATGGGCCGAAGTTGCAAATACCGCGTTTATGTTCAAAACCGATGCCCTCATCAAGCATTGGATTCCAAGACTCCCAAAGATATGTTCACTGGTAAGAAACCCGATGTATCTCATTTTAGAATTTTTGGAAGTCCTGTATTTTCATGTGTCGAAAGAGAAAAGGAATAAATTGGGTGCATCTGGAAAGAAGGGAATCTTTGTGGGCTATAGCGAAAATACTAAGGGCTGGAGAATCTATGTGGCTGGTCAAAGGGAAGTCGAGATTAGCCATGATGTCACCTTTAATGAATACATGGCTCTTAACAAAGTTGACAATCTTCCTATATGAAGGAAAACTGGAAAAGTTGACACCAGCAAACTGGAGGAAAAGAAAGATGAGATGATGCCCAAAGTGGAAGAACCTATGGACCCTATTGATCCCCCTCCGCAAGAGCCTTCCTCTTCTAGGAAGAGGCCCTCATGGCTTAGGCGGACACTTGATGATGCGGAAGGACACATTGCACCTCGAGGACTTTCCGTGAAAGTAAGAAGCCGACCAGGTATTAGGGATACTTGACCATTATGAGCATGATCATTCAAAATGAGCCCTCATTGTTTACAGAAGCTGTGAAGCATCAAGTATGGAAGGATGCTATGACTGAGGAATATGAGTCCATCATGAAGAACGATGTTTGGGATGTGGCCCCCAGACCCCAGGACAAAACAATTGTCACTTCGAAATGGCTTTACAAGGTAAGGCATGGAGCTGATGGAAGTGCTGAAAAGTATAAGGCTTGTTTTGTTGCTTGTGGCTTCTCTCAAAAGGAAGGTATAGATTATGACGAGATATTTGCACTTGTTGCCCGATACGCCAACATCCGCTCAATCATAGCCCTTGCTGCTTCGCAAGGATGGAACCTACATCAGATGGATGTCAAGATTGCATTCTTGCATGGTTCGATCAAAGAGGAAGTTTATGTGGAACAACCCGAGGGATTTGAGATTCATGATTGGGAATCTCACATGTGCAGGTTGAAGAAAGCCCTCTATGGGTAGAAGCAAGCACCTCGAGCTTGGTATGAGAGGATCGATAGCTACTTGATGAAGCTTGGATTCACTAGGAGTGAAGCCGATCCAAACCTTTACTTTAAGGTTGAAGATGATAAGCCTCTCATACTGGTGTTGTATGTTGACGACCTATTTCGGATAGGTGCAGACCCTCTCATTCACAAATGTAAGAGGGAGTTGGCTTCCGAGTTTGAGATGAAGGACCTAAGACTGATGCACTATTTCCTAGGACTGGAAGTCTGGCAGAAGCAAGGGGATATTTTCCTTTCTCAAGGAAAATATGTGGTGAAGATATTGGAGAGATTCGGTATGGTGGACTGCAAGCTTGTGACTACCTCGATGGAGCTTGACTTCAAGAAGTTAAGCGGTAGTGCTGTTGGACCTGTTTTACAAAATGCTACCGAGTATGTCAACTTATAGGAGCATTGATGTTCTTGGTGAACTCCCGTCTGGATATATGTTTTGTAGTCTACACGTTGAGTCAACATATGGTTGAGCCTGACCACTCACATTGGATTGGTGCTAAGAATATGTTGAGATATCTTCATGGCACAATCACTCTGTTAAAATTTCTATTTTCCCACCCCGGTTTTCAGTTTCTCCTTATTTCTCCCATGTAGTTAAATGCCCTTTCCCATAACCATACATTAAACAAGCTGGAAAAAATAAATTTTGCTGAAAACACAAATTCTGGAAAATTTACAGAATGCTGGAAATTGCAGAAATAAAAATCAGCAGTAATAAACAGCCATTAAAACACATTAAAACACTGATATTTTTGGTCAACGTGACCCTGGAAAAACCCCCTACAACTCTTGGGGAAAACCAGTTTGAGAGCTCTTCTTTATTTCTGAAAAATGTCTTTTTACAGCAAGAAAATTTCAGCAAAAAATTACAGCAAAATAATTTTTTCAGCAAGCAAACTTATCCGTTTTCAGCCCAACGAACCACCTGGAAACTTCTCAGTTTTCAGCAAAAAATCAGCTTTTTCTGCTTGTTCTTGCTGCTGTTCTGCTTGTCTTTCTGCTGTTCTGATTTTGCTGAAGAGCTGCCTGGTATGTGTGCCAAACCGCTGCCTCTTTCTCCTTCTTGTCCAGAAATCTCCCTTGCTCTCTTGCTCTCCTTCTCCCAATCTGCTCATGAAAGAATGAATGATCTTTTCCTCCTTTTTCTCCTTTAATATAACTCCAAGTGACTTTTGGGTGATCCAAGTGACTTTTGGGGATCTCTAAATCCAATGGCTGAAATAGATTTAGATCGATGGCTGAGATTAAATGCACATTTAAATCTCACTTTCTATTTTTTAATTCACCCACTTTAATAAAGACCCATTTAGTCATTTATTTCCAAAGTCACTTTTCCTTTCTAATTTTTCATTGACTTTATAAAAGTCACTTTAAAATTAGACTTAGTAACTTTATCACTTAAAGTCACTTTTAAATTAGATTTTAACTTTATAAAAATTATAAAGTCAGTTTAGGAGAAAATTAAAATCTTTTGGACACTTTTCCCTAGGCCAAAGATCAAAGCTTAAGGGAACCACCTGTCCTCCGGTACCAAATTTCAACACTCCCTCTTACCGAGGAAGGTGTTCCTCACCACACCCATCTTGTCTCTGAAGTAAACATGCTTGCCCCGTGGTAAGGCTTTGGTAAGAATGTCTGCTACCTGCTCATCAGTGGAAATATACTCAAGCTTCACAGCTCCTTTCTGAACATAGTCTCTGATGAAATGATATCTGATCCGATATGCTTTGACCTGTCATGAAATACTGGATTCTCCGTGAGTTTAATGCAACTCTGATTATCACAGTAGATCACTGAAGGTCTCAACGGCTGACCAAATAAGCCAAACAACATCTTGCGAAGCCAGATGGCCTCACAACTACTAGACTGGCTGCCATATACTCTGCTTCTGCTGAACTCAGTGCTACTGACTGCTGCTTCCGGCTGAACCATGACACTACTGCTGAACCCAACCCAAAACAACACCCTGAAGTGCTCTTCCTATCAGAAGCACAACCTGCCCAATCAGAATCAGTGTATCCTACCAATCTCACTCCATCTCCCTGCCTGTAGTCCAGACCATAATCCACTGTCCCCTGCAAGTACCGCAAAATGTGTTTTGCAGCCACCCAGTGAACCTTTCTAGGCTCACACATAAACTGACTCATCGTGTTGACTGCAAAACAGATATCTGGTCTAGTGTTGACCAAATACATCAAGGAACCAATCAGCTGCCTGTACAATGTGGGATCACCAACTCGGAATCCGAAGCACGAAGCTTCTTCCAGTTGGTGATCATCGGTGTCGCCATGGGTCTACAATCCTCCATGTGGAATCTGCTAAGGATGTCCACAATATACTTCCCCTGCCCCAGGAAGAAATCCCCTCCCTCCTGCCACACCTCCAAACCCAAAAAGTAATGCATCAAGCCAATGTCCTTCATCTCAAACTCCGTCGCAAGATCTCTCTTGCAGTGCTCTATGAGTCTCTCTGCACCTGTAATGACCAAGTTATCCACATACAACACCAGAATGAGAGGCTCCTCACCTATCACAATAAAGTAAAGGTGCGGATCTGCCTCACTCTTTGTGAAACCCATCCCCTGCAAATAAGTGTCTATTCTGGAGTACCAAACTCTGGGAGCTTGCTTCAGGCCATAAAGGGCCTTCTTCAGTCTGCACACATGGGACTCCTTCCCATGCACCTCAAAGCCCTGTGGCTGCTCAATGTACACCTCCTCCTGTATGAAGCCATTGAAAAATGTGGTCTTCACATCCATCTGGTGGATCTTCCAACCCATCCCTGCTGCTATCGATATAATGGAGCGAATCGAAGTATATCGAGCCACGGGAGCGAAGGTCTCCTCATAATCAACTCCCTCTACCTGGGAGAACCCTCTAGCCACAAACCTCGCTTTGAATTTCTCAATGCTGCCATCTGCAGCATGCTTTACCCTGTAAAGCCATCTGGAAGTAACCACGGACTTGCCCTCAGGCCTCGGCACCACCTCCCAAACATCATTCTTCATGATAGAAGAATACTCCTCCTGCATGGCCTCTCTCCAGACCTGCTGGCTAGCTGCTTCCTCATAGCTAGAAGGCTCAGAGTCAAGGATGCTGGTAACCATCGCCATATAGCTACAAAATCTCTCAGGTGGTCTACTCTCTCTGACCGGCCTCTTCGGCTCAGCAACAGATGTGGCATCTTTCAAGGTGTTCTGAAGCCACTTGGGCTTCCTCTTCCCTGAGCATGCTTCTCCCATAGGAGAATGAAACTCCTCCTCCTCATCACCATCAGTAGCCTGAACTCTTGACTGTCTGTCTGCTGTCCTCCTGCCTGCACCTGAACCTGTAGAAGCTGAGGTACCGTGTGAACTGTCCATCAGTGGACTCCCTAGTGAACTGCTCTGTGACCTGCTCGGAGCACCACCCCTCTGGCTCGGTGAGCCATTGCTCACTGATGGACCTGACATCCTCATAGATGTACCTCCAGATCCTCCTGATCCTCCTGATCCCTGCCCACTGGATCCCTGTGACTGACTCAACTGCTGCTGAGGGTCTGGCTAATCCAGATACTCCAACTCCCGTGATCTCCTAAAGGCCCTGTCCTCCTCGAACTTCACATCCCGTCTGACAACAACTCTCATCTGTGCAGGAATGTAAATCCGAAAGGCCTTTGAGGTCTCACTGTAGCCCACAAAGATACCCTTCTCTGCGGTGGGCTCTAGTTTGGTCCTCTTCTCCTTGGGTATATAGGAGTATGTAATGCATCCAAAGATATGAAGATGACCAATATCAGGCTTCTTCCCAGAGAAAGCCTCCTCCGGAGTCATGTGCCCCAAGGCACGATGCGGACTCCTGTTCTGCAAGTAAACAGTTGTGTTGCAGGCCTCTGCCCACAAAAACAATGGCAACCCCTGATCATGTAACATGGCTTTGGGAGCCCCTATGATGGATCTGTTCTTCCTCTCTGCAACCCTGTTCTGCTAGGGGTTGTAAGGAACAGTGAACTCCCTCCTGATGCTTGCCTCCGCACAATAGTCAACAAACTCTCCAAGGGTGTACTCTCCTCCATTGTCCGACCTCAGGGACTTGAGCTTCCGACCTGTCTGTGTCTCCACAAGAGATCTGAACTCCTGAAACCGCTTGAAGACCTCACTCTTGGTCTTCAAGAAATAAATCCAGGTCCTCCTGGAGTGATCATCAATGAATAAAACATAATACTCATATCCACTCAAGGAAACATGAGACATCCGACCGCTCACATCAGAATGTATCAGATCAAGTATCCCAGTCGCTCTGCTGTCACTGCTGGGAAAAGGGGATTTGGCAAACTTGCCCATAGCACATCCTCTACAAGTATGAAAGTGATCAGTACTGAAA
>APFE030418832.1:371434-391129 GCA_000404065.3 Pinus taeda
CAGGGACTTGATCTTCCGACCTGTTTGTGTCTCCACAAGAGCTCTGAACTCCTGAAACCGCTTGAAGACCTCACTCTTGGTCTTCAAGAAATAAATCCAGGTCCTCTTGGAGTGATCATCAATGAATAAAACATAATAATCATATCCACTCAAGGAAACATGAGACATCCGACCGCTCACATCAGAATGTATCAAATCAAGTATCCCAGTTGCTCTGCTGTCACTGCTGGGAAAAGGGGATTTGGCAAACTTGCCCATAGCACATCCTTTACAAGTATCAAAGTGATCAGTACTGAAATCTGACATACCTGTATTGATCTCCCACAAGGTCCTCAAGGCTCCATGATACATATGTCCCATCCCGCGGTGCCAAATCTCACACTGCTCAGAACTGCTAGCTCTGCTGTCGGTACTACTACTCAATGCCAAAAGGGGCTGGAATGGAAACCTGTACACCTTTGCATGGCGTACACCTATCACTCTAGCTGACTCAGCTGGAGCGCCCCTGGGATACATCAACACCTGTCCTCCCCTGAACAGTACCTCATATCCTCTGTCCTCCAAAGTTGAGACAGATATGAGGTTCTTCCTCATCCCTGGCACATAAAGAACCTCTGTCACTTTCAAGGGAGGTTTGGACTCCCTCTGAAATGTCAGTGTCCCCACCCCGACTGCTCTAACAACTCTGTCATCACCGAGTACTACCTCAATATCAGTGCCACTCTCTGAAAGCTCCGAGAAGTACTCACGGACTCCTGTCATATGACGTGAAGCCCCACTGTCTACATACCAGATACCTGTAGATGCTCCGCTAATCGAGGGAAAAGCCTGCTCCCTCTGAACCTGTATGGCAGGTGATCCTGCACTAGAGAACTCACACATAGTGAATGCAAACTCCCGGTCAAAACGACCTGCAAAGTCCTCAATCTCTGCTGATGCTGCCAAACTCTGGTCTTTCCCCTTCTTCTTCTTCTCCGGACACACAACTGCATAGTGTCCCATCTTTTGACAATTCCAACACTTCACCTTGGAATAGTCCTTCTGTGTGTTTCCCTGTTTACCTTTAACTTTGCCTTTGCCCCCACCACTGCTTGTGGAAGCCTGCTTCTTCCCTTTGCCTTTCTTGCCTCCTGCCACCAGTGCTACATCCTCATCCTGCTCAACTGGCTTGGCTACCCCAAGTTGACCTTTCCTGATCTCTGTCTGAATGCAATCATCCCAAAACCTCTCCATGTGGGAAGTGTCTCACGAGCACAAACCCCATCAGCAAAGTTCATCCATGAACGGGGGAGGCCATTTACCGCAATCCGCACCAACTCAGTGGGTGGAATGGCCTCTCCAATCGCTGCGAACTCATCTCTCACATTAGTAATCTTAGTGAGATATCCAGCTGCACTATCATTGCCCATCTTAATGTTTTTCAGTTTCTCCTTCAGAACCATTTTCCGGTCCTCATTGGTACTCTGGTAGAGATTGGACAATGCTGTCCACATCTCATGGGCATTTCTCTTTCCTTTCACATGAGGAATGCAATGGTCTTTGATTTCGTCTAGAATCAACCTCTTACCCTTGTTGTTCTTTCTATTATAAGCAGCCAACTGAATAACATCAGTAGGCACAACAACAGGGGTCTGAGTGGTATGCACCATGATATCCCAGACTTCTGCCTTCTCAAATATACTCTGCAATCTCTCCTTCCAAACGCTGTAATTTGTATGCCCATCCAACCTATCCTCCACCCTCAATCCCAATGACATCCTGCTGTCCTAAAACTGAAAAATAGCACTGCTGTATTAAAGATAAAACCTGCTGTTTATGAAAAATCAGCTTGCTGGAATTTTCTGAGTGAAAAATCAGCAGCTGTAATTTTTCCCTTTTGCTGTCCCAAACTGCCCTTCAGCACTCAAGCTCTGATACCATGTTAAAATTTCTGTTTTCCCACCCCGGTTTTCAGTTTCTCCTTATTTCTCCAATGTAGTTAAATGCCCTTTCCCGTAACCATATATTCAACAAGCTAGAAAAAATAAATTTTGCTGAAAACACAAATTCTGGAAAATTTACATAATGCTGGAAATTGCAGAAATAAAAAACAACAGTAATAAACAGCCATTAAAACACATTAAAACACTGATATTTTTGGTCAACATGACCCTGGAAAACCCCCTACAACTCTTGGGGAAAACCAGTTTGAGAGCTCTTCTTTATTTCTGAAAAAATTCTTTTTACAATAAGAGAAATATTCAGCAAAAATCAACAAGAAAAATTTTACAACTTATCTCAGCCTTGTTGAAACTCAGCCTTGCTGAAAAACTGCCCTGCTGAAACTTCGTTGTTGTTACTCCGCTGCTGAAACTCCGCTGCTGATACTCCGCAACTCACTGTCCAGAAATCCCTTGCTCTCTTGCTCTTCTTCTCTCAATCTGCTCATGAAATAATTGAATCGAATGTGATTTTTTCCTCCTTTTCCTCCCTTAATATAACTCCAAATGACTTTTGGGTGATCCAAGTGACTTTTGGGTAATCCCTAAATCCAATGGCTGAAATAGATTTAGATCAATGGCTGAGATTAAATGCACATTTAAATCTCACTTTCTATTTTTTTAATCACCCCACTTTAATAAAGACCCACTTAGTCATTTATTTCCAAAGTCACTTTTCCTTTCTAATTTTTCATTGACTTTATAAAAGTCACTTTAAAATTAGACTTAGTAACTTTATCACTTAAAGTCACTTTTAAATTAGATTTTAACTTTATAAAAATTATAAAGTCACTTTAGGAGAAAAATTAAAATCTTTTGGACACTTTTCCCTAGGCCAAAGATCAAAGCCTAAGGGAACCACCTGTCCTCCGGTACCAAACTTCAACACACTCATGGGTTGAGATACACTACAGGAGATGTGAGACTACATGGATATACTGACGCTGATTGCACAGGCCATGTGGTGGACCGAAAGAGCACTTCCAGGTGCTGTTTCTCTCTGGGATCTGCCTCGATATCCTGGATGAGCAGGAAGTAGAAGTCGATGGCTTTGAGCACCGCTGAGGCAGAGTATATTGCTGCAAGTATGGCCTTTTGTGAGGCTGTCTGGTTGTGGAAGCTCTTCATTGAGCTATTTAGATGTACATTGGATAGTACCGTGATCTTGTGTGACAACCAGAGTGGGATTCGTTTATCAAAGAATCCCGTATTTTATGATCGCTCCAAACATATCGATATTAGGTACCACTTTATTCGGGATATGGTACAATGAGGAGCAATAAGGCTCCATCATATCGGTACAAATGAGCAGGTCACCGACATTCTGACGAAGCCCCTGGAAAAGGTCAAATTCTTGACTTTCCGAGAACGACTTGGAGTCGTTGAGAGACCCTCTTATGAGGGTCCTGCATGATGCATGCATTGAGCTCCGGGAGTTCTGGGGGGCTTGGGGTACTTCTTGGAGCGACAGGCGACCATAGGGCGACTCACCCTCCCCTAGTGGTGCGCTGTGTACAGGGTGAGTTCAACCTTCCCCTTGATAATCGGTGGCAACTTACGGACATGATGAGTGGTTCTCCTGTCGAGGCATCCTACCCATGTAGTCTGGGACTCATGGGAAGTACCTCTCATCTGGCCAATGAGTAGGGAAATGGGGTTAGGGACCCTAGTAGTACTATCGATGGACGCATCGTTGTATCTACCGTACTCCCTATGCTTGGATGATCTCCATTAATCTGGGATCAATGAAATTGATCTGGGATCAGTATTAGTGGTTTGAGACACTTTCTTCTGGCACTAATCTGGGATCAGTAAGAGTGGTATGACACACTTTGGGATTGACTTCGGGTTAGTAGATGATGGTATGATACATCCTTGATCATTTCTTCTTCTTCATAGTTCAACAGAGTAGAGTAGAGCCGAGCAGTGCAAGGCAATGCATTTGATGGCAGAGATAGTACCGCCAGTCAGATGGATTAGCAGATGGAGTTTTCCCTAGTTGAGAGGGAGTATTAAAATTGGCAACTAGGGCCAAACTCCATGTGGGTCATCTTATTTATGGCAGCTGATATTTTTCTTGGATTCCTCTCGTCGACAGGTGTAGGATTGATCTAACGATCATCTGATTCCGACAAGTATTTATGGAGATATGAATTTATTTGTAATTACTTGACAAATTGTCAAGGTCGGCCAACAACTAAATGTGTGGCACACATTTTCAACGATTCATATAAATTCAAGCTAGGTTGAGGCATTATTCACTCATCTCATCTCATCTTACATTCTTCTCTCTCTCTCCTTACTTGATTGGGTTTACAAGGAGCAGTGTCTCTCACGTGGGAGAAGAAGGATGCAGCGAGAAGGAAGACGCAGATAGGAGGAGGACACAGGTCTGTTTCAACGTTGACTGAGGTTGACCAAGGAGCAACAAGCTGAGGTTGACTGCGTTGACCAACGAGGAGGGTGTTTTGACTTCAGCCTAGTGTGAGGAGTCTCCATCAAGCAAGCCACAGATCTGAACAGTGATCTGTTGACCTGATTTGACCACCCAATTGACCAGCATTGACTAGTTAGGGTTGACCGCAACGCTGCATATGCATTGACCACTTTTGACCATCTCTTTTGCACTGTTTTGGGTTGACCTTCATTGCTGTTGAAGGTCGAGTTGACCAAGGTTGACTCAAGGTCATTTGTGGACTGTTTGACCAACTTTGAAATTGCTAGTTAGGGTTTTATTACTGCTGTCATAAAATTACAGAACTGTATATTTGTACTATTTCTCTCTTTGCTGAAATATTGAAGATTATAGAAGAATTGATCAAAGGGTTTCCCCACATTGGGGTTTTTCCCTGGCTAGCCGCACATCTGTTGTCTCTTGTCTTGGTTTGTTTTCTGTCGATCTATTTATGTTCTATCAACATTTTACTTTATGTTAATGTGATTGCTAAACAGTGAATGACATTGGGCTAATAAGAAGAAACTGAAGTAAATTGCACTAAGCATAGAACATACCTTAAATTAACACATCAAGACTAATGCCATTCAATAAATAGAAGAGGACACAAGATGTAGGCACGTTGCCAGGGAAAAAACTCACTCTAGGGGAAAACCCAGTCAAAATTCTTCCTTCAGTAGATTCAAGATGAGATGACCAAGACCCTTACAGCTTAGACTTGAGACTACCTCCATCCATCAAGTCAATTTCATCTCTATGTTTGCACTGAATCCTTATGTCTTTGTTCGCATCGAGACTTCATCACAGTGTTGTCGCCAAGCACTGAACTTCTTCCTTGCACAAACACCAAACTTCTTTACTATGATAGCACTGATCTTCTTTGCTGTGACATCACCGAGTTTCTTCACTTTGATAATACCAAACTCCTTTATCATGATATTACTGAACTACTTCATTGTGATATTAGCAAATCTCTCACTATGATATATTAATCGAAGGTCGCCCCTATAATGTGGGTTCTGTGGTCATTGTAATGCGAATTTATCTCTTCATTGTAACTCGCATACCTGTATTACCTTCACTGAGGTTCGAACTGCAATAGCACCAAATTATTCTTGTCGCTGTCATTATCATAGCACTGAACTGTAGTCTCTGTACCCAATCCGAGCTTCTAGAAAGAAACAATAAACTTGTCTTTGAAATGCCTTTTTCAAACTTTTAGTGATGGATATGCAAAGTCTTCATCCTTGTATATATAGTTGTTTTCATCTTGAAATGAGCTGACATGAATATATGAAGAGGTGTGTTATTGTATTAGCCTGACATGAGATTATTGAGGGAAGCCGACTTGATGATGAGTTCTTTGGCAACAAGGAGACTTGATGGATGGAGGAGTCTTCAAACAAAATTTGACTTTGATAATAACCTAGAGCCTACAATGGAGGCTTGACCTATAACATTGACCAAGCATGAAACCCATGCTTCAACAAGTCAATAATAGTAAGATTCTCTTTTTTCTTTCTTTTGACAAATATATATTACATTTTGACTTCAAGTACAATTATGAAGACCAGACTCAGTTACATTCTTCATCAAGTAATAGTTTATAAAGAATGAATATCATGAAGAGAGCAAAAAACTTATAGTTTAAGACATACCTTTGTTTCTTAACAAAGCTTGTAATTCCAATGCTTTGTCTTGTGAAGCCTTCTTCCATGTTCCTGGAGTATTCAACAAGTCTTTCCTAAACAAGGAAAATATGAAAATGGGATTAGTATTTAATGCAAACAAACTTAGATAAGTAAGGAAAACTAAAAAATGAAAGGTAATAAGATACTTATTTTTGGAAGTTGGTAAGGGCTCACTCCAAGCTTGAGGGATACTTAGAGTAGAAGGATATGCAAGGGATAGGGTCCTTAAGAGTTCCTAGCAAAAAGGTCCTTGACTTCAGGTCCTTCCATCATGTTCTTCTTTGGTGAAACTTCTTTGGCAAATTTTGCTTGATCCTCAGCCCTTCTTTCTTGGCCCTTTAGACTTCTTGATTTTGTAGACTTCTTCACTTTTCTTTTTACTAGATCTAAGACTTTATTCTTTTTGAGGATGAGATCTATCCTTTTCTTCCAAGCATTGTAATTGGATGCTCCTCCTAATTTGTTGTCTCCCTTTATTGTGTTAGACATTGTCCTTTAAGATAGTAAGCTTCTTTCCTTATAAGGTTTCCTTATATGATCCTTTAGTCAATGTTATGAATATAATTTATAACAAGTAAATAAATAAAAATAAATGGAAATATTAAATAATCAAAATAAGGAATGTGTTAAGTAGTCATTAAGTTAAGTGAAAAGGCATGTCTGAAAGACATGCCCAGTCACGAAAGGACACCTGCTTAGGTATATATGTGGGCGCTCATTGTAACATTCATTATCACTTGTACATTTTTATATATAATAAATTATTGTTACAAATACCTTTTGCGTATTTTTACATTAAAGCCAACAAGCTATAAGTTTTTTTGTTTCAATGGTATTAAAGCCATGCCGCACAATATAACCATGTGAGTCCTTGAACATTGTTCGCTGCACAAGAGGTCGTTAAGTTTTCGCCTTGAATGCGTTGAGTAGTTTAGTAAAATTCAAGAAAAGATCTAGCAATTAGAAAAAACATGCGGAGAAGTTACAACATGTCTAAATGAAAGTTATGCAGAAATCCATAATAAGGAAGATGACAGTGTTAATTTTAGGTATGTTTCTATGCTTAGAGCAATTTATTTCAATTTTCACAGTTAGCTCCATATCTTTTCTAGATTAGCAATCACATTAGCATTAAAGTAAACTGCAGATAGAACATAAACATAAATCGTAGAAGACAAGCCAAGACAAGAGGACACAAGATGTGGGCGCTAGCCGGGACAAACCCCAATGTGGTGAAAACCCTTGATCAATTCTTCTTAATGTTCTTCAATAGTTCAATAGAGAGAGAGAGAGAGATAGTACATTTACAATAGAAGTCAACACTTTGACTTATCTAGATAAAAGCATAGATCATCTCTAAAAAGATGATACATGAGATCAGTTGAAGACATGCTGCTTCAACTAATTCTCCAAGGTGACTCCTTCACCTGTCATTGTGTTGCATTTCGTCATCACGCTGCACCTCACCACGCTGCACCATGTTGCACCCATCATCACTATGCTGCATCTCATCACGTTTCATTAGTCATGACTGTACCCATCACTGTACTACATTATGTGCCATTGCTGCACCATATTGCCATCCTCGCCTATGTGTTGGCTGCACCTTGCTTACTTGTTGTCCCTAGCATGCTTGTTGTTGCATGCTAGTTGTCCCTTGCATGCTAGCTGTAACATTGCATGCTTGGTGTGTTTGCTGCTAAGTACCATATGATTGTCCCAATGTTAGTTCGCTGTTCCTTGCATGCTGCTCTCCTTCGGAGACAGATGCTCCGACTGTTCTGCAGTTCCCGACAATTTTGGTAGTTCTGGCTGTTCCCAGCAGTTCCGGTTGTTCCCGACAGTTCCAACAGTCTTGGCAATTTCGACTTTTCCGGCAGTTCTGGCTTTTCCAGCAATTCCGGCATTTCCGACTTTTCCGGCTTTTCCAACTTTTCCGGTAGTTCTGTCTTTTCCGGTAATTTCGGCTTTTTCGGCAGTTCCGACCGTTTCGGCTTTTTCGACTTTTTCGGCAGTTCTGGTTTTTCCTGCTTTTCTAGCTTTTCTGACAGTTTCGGCTTTTTCGACAATTCCGGCTTTTCCGGCTTTTCTGGCAGTTCTGGCTTTTCCGGCTTTTTCGGCAGTTCCAACTTTCTGCCCTCTGGATCCAGGGCAACATTATGCCTTAGGATCTCTCCTCCTACTAAACCCAAAGACAAGGCCACCTCTATTTATACTAAAACGTTGAGCACATGTGGGGTTTATTTGGTTGCTGGCCGACCTTGACGAATTGTCTTATAACGCAAATAAATTTATAACTCCATGAATACTTATTGGAAACGGATGATCTTTAGATCAATCCTACACCTCTCGATGAGAGGGATCCAAGAAAATTATCAGCTGCCATAAATAAGATGACGCACATGGAGTTTGGCCCTAGTTGCCAATTTTTATAGACAGTGATGGAATAGGAATGGCTACAATGGAAGAGAATATTGACTTAAATAACGCTGATAATCAAAATGGGTATATAACAATTGAAGATGAGAACAGAGAGGAAGGAAATGGACCTACAAGAGTTGTTGACGAAGAATTATTACATTCCACAAAAGGTCACGGAAATGTTATATCAATCACAAATTATAATGACGATGATACTAAAGATGGACATAATTCTTTTACAGACGCTGAATGTGTTGGAACAGAAAGGGATACCATGGTATGGGAACCAAAAGCATTGGACAATAGACCTATGAATAAACCTTCAAGGACCCTTACCCCCCTTAATGCTACAAAGTATAGTCTATCTCGTTTCGCAAAATTAGTGTAGAAGTTGTTGTTCCTTTAACTGTCATGAGAAGCAATATTCTACATGAGGATGTCATCCACACTATGGGTTTATTTGCTCATCAACAATTTCATCCCAAACTTAAATTCTTGCACCCGTCCATGCCAAATGACAAGATTGGAAGTGAGGGGACCACAGACAAGAAGTTAGATAATCTACAAGATAGGAAAAAATCAATGAATTTGCATGGTTCTTCACAATCTTTGCCTAAGGCCAAGAGGCCACAATTTTCTTAGAAAAATACCAAAATTGTCGGTGATCATAATACTGTTGGGAAACCAAAAACAAAAGCCTTTCAACCAATTAATACAAAAAAAGGGTTGCATTTGTTGAGCCTTCCATTCATCACGATGAAAAACAAATGGCACAGGTTAAGTTTGTATTTCTTGAAGGATTGGCACCATCTTGGGATGGAGAAGAATCTGAAATCAACCAACATAGAATCCGTATCATTGATATGCCTAGAGCAGAGATAGAAAACATGGGCACCCAATATACAGGATGCAATGTCATTCCAAGCTATCCTCGCCTCCTATCAATGCTCGAATTTCAAGCACTGCTCACACAAATTCACCATTGTTTTCTCGATGAAGCGAAAGAAATGCATGAGGTGAGTGATAAAAGTTGGTCAAACACCTGCAAACAACTCAATTATCTGTGCCTAAATCTCCAATTCGAACCCCTAAATTGCCAAATCTTGCTTTTAGACGAAAAAACCCTAAAATTATTAGGCAAAATCATCTCCATATCTTATTCTCGTGCCCTAATGTCTGAAGAGACTTCTTTATTTCACAGAACATCTCTCAGAACTCTTTGCGTCCTCAATGTGAACATAGAACAAAAATCGAATCACCTTGAACACCAAGATTCCTCATCGTACTCTCGATTCATATCAATTTTAACAAGAAATTTATAGTCCACGGACGAGGGTTTTCACTCTATGGGCCTCTGTCTTCTTTCGATGGAGTCTTGCTTTTTGCACCACAAACATTTCATTTCTGTTCTTACATATCTTATAACGGCAAAAACCGCGACCCTTCCTTCCACCTTTCTAAAAATCATAGCCAATATTCTGTACTTTTTCTACGCGGCTAATTTTCTTGCAGACCACATCACATTGCTTGTCGATATGATTAAATATCTAATGGAAGGGATTGTGCAAATGTTTATATATCTACTGAGTTTGTTCGAAAACCAGGATCGCTTGTGGAGTCATGGAGGATTCTCAGGAGGACCTTCGTCTAGTGCTTCTCTCCTCGACCAAATGTTCAATGATGTCAAACTGGTTCAAGAACCAACCTTAGCTTGGAGCTATGACATGAATTTATTGGAGCGTGTCCATGAAATGATCCATGTTCTTCTGCCTCCAAAATTCAAGAATAGTCGATCAACTCGCACCTGACATAGCCCTAACAAGGATTATAGGTGTAGATATTCTCGTAGCCGGGATTACAGATGTAGTAGGTCACATAGTCCTTACATGCCTTGCAGAGATTGTCGATCGCCAGAATATGAAGCACTATCTAATGACAATTCCATAGATTTGTATGATAGATTTGCAGATGTGGACAAACCAAGATTTGTATGATAGATTTGCAGATGTGGACAAACCATTACCTGTAGAGAATATAACGAGGAATCATCTCAACTGCCATGTGGCCACCTTGCCTTTCAAGAGAGACACGACTATACAATTATATAGACACGACTATACAATTATATTAGGTGAATTAAAACATATTAATGAATTATTATAAAGTAATTTTATAAAACTTATAATAAGGTTACTTTATTTAATTATAAAGTTGCTTTATTAATTAATTTTATAAAGTTATTAAAAAAAATAATAATAATATTATAATATATATATATATATAATATATATATATAATGAAATTAAAAATATATAATATATATATATACAATTTTTTTGAAGGAGAAATTGAAAAACCGTGATTTCAAGTGATCCGAATTGGATCATTATATTTTTTGTCATCCATCTCGATGCATTTGGAGTGGAAAAAGTGGAGGAATCAATTGACAAGATTGTTTTTACCAGTGGGACCCAGTTTGGCAAAACGGGGTCTGAAACCTTCCAGGAGTGTTTTGAGGCATCAAAGGACGTTTTTTGGGGGTAAAAATTTTCCACCAAAGTGCAACACGCGCAACACCTTTTCATGTTATTCTACACACATAAAGCTTTCCAACGGTGCAAAAATCACATCAATTGGAGTTCGTATGCAGATGTTATGCCACTCAGAAGTTGACCTTCTTGTTTTCAGATATATAGTTCGGGAGGATGTCGCGTCAGGCCCCATTATTCATGGAAAAGGGGCTAGCCACGTGTTTGTGATGTAAAAGACTCTAGAAGAGTCTATTTTGTAACTTTAGTTAAGAGTTGATGCAGTCAAAATTATCCACTAGTAGGCTATCGAGCTATGTTATAATCGGGCCACTAGAAGGAAGAGGCATTCCATTCTTTCGAGAGCATTTTGTTCCATAGTTGAGCAAAGATAGCCAGGAGAGATAGGAGGTAGAGCACATAGAGAGGATCTGTGCACTGTAGTAGTCCACGGGCCACAAACAATACTTCTTTGTATCTGCAACCATATTTCTAGATAGAGAAAGAGAGCAAAGCGACCTCACCTTCCAGTTGGGTTTTCTCTCGAAAGGGTTTCCCAGAGAGCATATCTTGTGTATTATCATTATGTGTGTGTGAGCATATTTTGTCATTCTCTACTTTTCTGCTTGATTTACTTTTACATGCATGCACTAATTACAGTTAATTTTACAGATCTAGAAATTAAATAAAACTGTAATAGTGTAGAATCTCAAATTTTTAATATAATATTATCAGATATGTTGTGATGAATTGTCCATTGGAATATCCACGATAGTTTAAGGATCATTTGGTATCAGAGCGGGTTTCTTTGGGTATTTTGTGGAGATTGCAGGGATTTAGATCGGCGAGGCCGAAAATTGTAAAACCCTAATCATGGGCGATGAATCTGTAAACGAACCTCGTGATCCTGCAAAAGTGAAGTTTTCACGGCTCGAACAACAAGTCGCGGATATAAACTGCAATGTAAACCTCCTCATGGCAGCCCTAAGCATTAAACCGGGGATATTTGGAGAAGAAGGAGGTTCGAATGCAAAGGATAAATCAGAAGGGGGATCGGGAGATCGGGAAGATGCAGATAACCGACCGAAGAAAGAATCCGAAAAAGATCAACCTAGTTCGAGTGCTGTGAAGCAATCCCTGTTTAAAGTGGAAGCAAAAGTCGATATCAAGCCATACCACGGCGAGATCGACGCTTTGAAGCTGAACCACGGGTTGTAGCAGCTGGAAGTTTATTTCAGTGTCCACGAGATTGAGGAAGGACAGAAGATCTCATTCGCATGGTTGAAATTGGAGGGCCATGCACTAACTTTGTGGGAGAGCCACACAGAACCCAGAGGTTGGAGGGAGAACCTCCGGTGACTAAGTGGGAGGATTTCAAAACCCTCATTAAGCCACAGTTTTTATCCCATTGGGTACATGGAAGACCAGTGGATCCAGTGGCATTACTTCAGGGAAAAGCTGAGCCAAAGCGTGCAGGAGTACACCACAAAATTTAGAAAGATGGCTATAATGTTGGGTATCTCTCCAAAGAACCCAGATGTACTCAAGTATTTAGGGGTTCTGCACTGCCATCTGCATGAGCAAGTGATGTTGTTCAAGCCCAAATCAGTGGACGAGGCTTGTGTACAGGCACAATATGTGGAGAACATAGGCCTGAAAAGAGTTTAATCAACTGGATCGAAGCAAAATAAGCAACAAGGCACTTCTAAGGAGGGGAAGAAGAAGCAAAAAGGGGGAAAGGATAAAAAGACGTTAGCCACAACACACCAGTGCAAAGATCCTAGCAACCACTGCAACCACTGCAACATTGATGGCCATACAGAGGAGAAGTGCTGGAAGTTGCATCTAGAGCTAAACCCAAAGAACAAGAAGAAAGATAATAAGAAGAAGAATCTCATGGCCACTAAATCAAGCAACCAAGTTGAAAGCAGCTTGAACGTGGATGAGAAGATCGTCTGTACATGAGTGCAGAAGGAGGTGAATCTGAGTAGCCTTCAACAACAGGAAGAGAAAGAAGTGACCAAACTTTTCCATGTAAAGATACTGGTCAAGAAGATGGAGATTGATGCTTTGTTTGACTTAGGATTGCAGGCAAATCTCAATGCAACAGATCTGGTCAAGAAGTTGGGGTTGGAAGTTTGTGATTGTCCAAACCCATACCCACTGGGATGGGTACATAAGGATGCAGAGCTGAAGGTAACAAAACAATGTAAAATTAGATTTTCTATCATTGCTGATTTTATTGATGAAGTAGATCTGCATGTGGTTCCCCTTGATGTATGTGGAGTTGTGTTTGGGAGTCCATACATGTACATGCATGATGAAATATTTATGGGGAGAGCTAACCAGTACTGGCTTATCAAGGATGGAAAATCATTCATCATCAATGCACACAAAGGCAAGTCGAAAATTTCATTGGTAAGTGCTAACCAAGCCAAGAAATTGATCAGTTCTAGCAAGAAGTATGTTTTATTGCTCTTAAGAGAAAATCAGTCTGTAGAGAAGTCAATAAGAGGCGAGGCATCCCTAGAGGGGTGTACTAATAAACAAAAACAACAATTGGAGGAGTTGTTACAGGCATACAACGACGTGTTCCGAGAGCCTAAAGGGCTACCCCCTAAGAGAGAATTGGAGCATGAGATCCAGCGATTGCCAGACTCCCCATTGCCAAATATTGGGCTGTACAGGCAGTCTGTTATAGAAGCAAGTGAGGTGAAGAAACAGTTGCAGCAGCTACTAGAACAGGGTGTCATTCGCCCGAGTACATCACCATGTGGGTCACCCATCATCATTGTGCCAAAGAATGATGGGACTTGGCGGATGTGTATAGATTACATGGCGTTGAATAAAATCACGCTCAAGAACAGATACCCCCTGCCCAGGATAGATGATCTGCTAGAGCAGTTGCAACAAGAAAAGTATTTCACCAAGGTGGACTTGAAGTTTGGATATCACTAGGTTCGAGTCAAAGAAGAAGATACATGGAAGACCGCCTTCAAAATCAAGCAAGTTTTGTATGAGTGGTTAGTTATGCCGCTTGGCCTATGTAATGCACTAGCTACATTTATGAGATTAATGAATGATGTACTATGCCCTTTTATAGATTCATTTGTTATTGTCTATTTGGCCGATATACTGGTATATAATGCTACTTGGGAGGAGCAGATTTCACATTTGACGCAGCTGTTGGAAACATTGAAGAAGCACCAACTGCTAGCAAATCTCAATAAGTGTGTCTTTGCGCAACAGTCCTTGGTGAATTTGGGATATGTGATTGGTGGAGGAGAATTAAAGATAGATCCTTCCATGATGAAGGCCATCATGAAATGGCCGACGCCTACTAATGTTACTGAGGTTAGGAGTTTCATTGGAGTAGCACAATACCTGAGGAAATTCATAGCCTCGTTTTCAACGGTTGCAACACTGCTCCATGCCATAACAATGACTGGCAAGAGTTTTTGGTGGGGAAAAGGGTAGCAGAAGGCTTTCGATGAGTTAAAGAAGAAGATCAGTGAAGCACTAGTTCTGGCATTACCAAACTTGCAACGACCCTTTGAAGTGGAGACAAATGTGAGTGGGTATGCTATGGGCGCTGTCTTGATGCAAGGAGGAAGGCCCGTTTTCTACCATTATGAAGTATTTTACGGGGCATTTCTTAACTACCCTACCTACGATAAGGAGCTCAATGCCATGGTGCAAGTTGTGAAGAAGTGGAAGCACTATCTGATGGGAAAGGAGACAATAATCCACACGGATCACCAGCTGCTAAAGTACCTGCAAGCCCAAAATAAGCTACAACAGACTAGGCATTACAAGTGGATGGGGTTTTTACAGCGGTTTCATTTGGTGATAAAGGATAAGAAGGGAGACACAAACAAGTTGGCTGATATGCTTTCAAGGCCACCCACATCAAAGATTACAGCTTTGGGGACTCTTATGCACATGGAGCCATTCACACATGATGCATACAGAGAAGCATATTTAGAAAATGAGGACTTCAAGGAGGTGTCTCAGTAGTTGCAGAGTCAGAGTCATGTGCACGATGGCGACAACACCATTGACTACCATCTCCAGGATGGGTTACTCTACAAGCTGGATAAGCTATGTGTTCCTAAAGGTTAGCGTTTGCAGCTAATTAGAGAGGCTCACATCTCCAAGGTTGCAGGGCACTTTAGTGTAGGGAAGACCGTGGCTAACTTGCAGAGGTATGTGTATTGGCCTTAGATGCAAGAAGAAGTAGCTAGGTTCATAAGAGGATGCATGCTTTGTTGTACCAGAAAGTCTAGCAACATGAAATAGGGTCTGTATCATCCCTTACCTGTACCTACTCGTCCTTGGGAAAGCATTTCCATAGACTTTGTGGGAGGTTTACCGGTAACTAGGAAGGGACATGACTACCTATTTGTTGTAGTTGACAGGTTCAACAAGATGTGTGTTCTGATGCCCTATAAAAAGACCATCAACAGATAAGAAGCAACAAACTTGTCCTTTGGACAGGTCTTGGTACACTTTGGGATACCAAGGAGCATCATTTCAGACAGGGTTACAAGATTTCTCAGTGCATTCTGGACTACATTGTGGGAAAAGATGGACACGAAGTTGAAGGGATCTATAACATTCCATCCACAGACAGATGGGTAGACAAAAGTAGTCAATAGGACTTTGGTGCAGCTTCTGAGGGGTTACAACCAGAAGCATCTGAAGACCTAGGATGAAAATCTGGTATATGTACAATGTTCTTATAATAGAGCAGTCCACATTTATACAGGAAAGTCCCCATTTGAATTTTGTTTTGGATATTTGCCACCTTCACCTATGGATATTGCATATGGGCAACAAGGAGTGAAGGAACACATTACAGGAGATGCTTTGAGGGTTGAAAAATTTATAGAGAAGATCAGGCAGATCCATCTACAGGTACAAGAAACACTGCAAAAGTTGTAGGTGAAGTATAAGGCTAGGCATGATCAACATAGAACAGAGAAATCATTCAAAGTGGGAGACAGAGTATGGCTACAGTTGAACAAGGAGAGGCTGTAGGGGTCTAGTAAGAAAATCAAGGCTCTAAGGTATGGTCCCTTTGAGATACTCGAAAAGGTAGGTGACAATGGCTATCGATTCAGTTTACCACCATATATGCGCATTTACTTAGTTGTAAATGTGGAGAATTTGAAACTATATGAGCCTTCCATGCTAGATTAGGATGAGGAATAAGTCCTACCTTCTGTGGAGGATTTGGCACCAAACGTTCAGGTAGAGTTGACAAAAGATACCATTTTGCAGAAGAGGTCTAGAACTATAAGACAAGGGCAACAAGACCTTTGGCAGATTGGGTTGAAGGGATAACTTCCAGGCAAAGCTAAATGGTACACTAGAGAGAAGGTGGAGGAAAATTTCCTCACCTCATTCAATAAAAGCTTTTGGGGACCAAAGGCCTCCCAAAATGGGGAGGTGTGATTTGAATTGGATCATTATATTTTTGTCATCCATCTCGATGCATTTGGAGTGAAAAAAGTGGAGGAATCAGCTCACCAGACTGTTTTTACCGGTGGGACCCAGTTTGGCGATACGGGGTCTGACACCTTCCGGGAGCGTCTTGAGGCATCAAACGATGTTTTTTGGGGGTAAAACTTTGTTGCCAAAGTGCAACAATTGTTCATGTTATTCTACACAGAAAGCTTTCCAACATCTCAAGAACCGCGTCAATCAGAGTCTGTATGCAAAAGTTATGCCGCTCGGAAGTTGGCCTTCCTAATATCACACCTATAGTTCGGGAGGATGTCGTGTCACCCCCCATTATTCATGGAAAAAGGGCTAACCACGTGTTTATGATGTAAAAGACTCTAGAAGAGTCTATTTTATAACTCTAGTTCAGAGTTGATGTAGTCAAAATTAACCACTAGTAGGCTATCGGGTTATGTTAGAACTAGACCACTAGAAGGAAGAGACATTCCATTCTTTCGAGAGAATTTTGTTCCATAGTTGAGCAATGATAGCCAGGAGAGATAGGAGGTAGAGCACACAGAGAGGATCTGTGCACTATAGCAGCCCACGAGCCACATACATTACTTCTTTGTATCTGTAATCATATTTCCTGACAGAGAAAGAGAGAGAAGAGACCTCACCTTCCAGTTGGGTTTTCTCTCGAAAGAGTTTCCTAGAGAGCATATCTTGTGTATTATGTGTGTCCGAGCTTATTTTGTCGTTCTCTACTTTTCTGCTTGAGTTATTTTTACATGCATGCACTAATTACAGTTAATTTTATAGATTTAAAAATTAAATAAAACTGTAATAGTGTAGAATGTCAGATTTTGTTGACACCTAATCCTCATGATTGGGTGAATTTATGTAAATAATTAAATTAGAAATGTGAATAGTCATCGGGAGATGAACTGAACAGTCTCTCCCTTTGTATATAACAAAGACCTACTTGATGGAATAATATACGAATCAGTTTTTGCTTAATGGAGTTACTGCCTAGCCTGACATGGTATCAGAGCCAGCTCCTTTTTAGCTCTTATGCTCCTTGTAACTCCTCTGTCTGCCATATTCCATTATCTGCGCTCTGTTTGCCATATTCCTTTACCTGTGCTCTCTGTCTGCCAGAAGGCGACTGTCCATAAACGTTTGCTATTCTGTCATGGTATAAACGTTTCACAAAAAAAAAGGTGCTGTACTGACATAAAATAAGCACTGTCCTGTGCGTTAAAGTTCTTGAAATGGCGTATTTTTTCCTTGTCTCCTGTAAAGAGGGCGTTTCTGCAGCTTCCCATATCCATTTCAATCTGATTGCACCTGCGGCCTCCATTGCATGAATTGCTTCTTCTGGTGGAGATGCGGTGTAGCAAACCCCGTGCCTCTCACATGAACCTCTCCCTGACATGGTAGCTATTCTGATTGTTTGCTAATCCCCTCGGCAGTGGCAGAGACATACCTATTCTCCGACGCCGCTTTTCTTCAATTTCAAGGTTTCCTGTAGTATTGGCGTGCTGCGTAGGTTTCATTTGCATTCGTTTGCATATGTCAAGGTCTGTAATAATTTCTTGTAAGAGTATTAGTGGCGGACTTGCTGGGGTATCTATTATCGATGTTGATGCCTTAAGCCTTCCACTCCAGCGCAGGACCTAAAGCGAATACCACTGTCTGTGGGAATTACGCTGCTCCTGCTCATGTTTTGAAAAATGCTGAGATTCTTCGAACATAGGCGACGGTGAGCCCTGCATCATATTCTGCCTTCTTGCTGGTTTGATATATTAAATCACTGTACAGTTCGAACAAAAAAAAAACTGTTTTTTAAATTTGGCTATTCGAAACATGGAATACAAATATTTAAACGCCATTTTGATAATCGTTGTGGGGTTTATATACTTATTGGTTCTAAATCAAGCAAGAAAAGGCATGGTATTGAGAGTCCAAATAAGTCTGGACTACATTCTTCGATTTTTTTTTGGTGGACGCAGTGCTGTTGAGGGTATTTTATACTGCCATGCTTTAACATTGTGCAGATGCATGTAAATTGATATTTGAATTTGCTGTTCCATTATATTAGAATTGTATTTTTTTTCCCATTAAGAGTAAAAGTTTTGCAGTCAAAATTTTATTTGCTACAATATGCATTCAATCATATCTATGGTGGGAATAGTTCTCACTGGCAAGGAGAACTATCCTGAATGGTCCTGGATGATAAAACACACCCTCATTTTCAGTGAGTTGTGGAAAGGAGTGTGTGTCGGAGACATAGACAATGACCCAGTACAACCTACCTCAGACAAAGAGCTCGTCATTTGGGAAAACAAGAACAACAAAGCTTATGCATTAATCGCAGCATCTGTAAATGAAGAGGTGAGTCGCCATATTTCGTCATATTCAATTGCCTTTGAAGCCTTACAAAAGCTGAAAGAACTCTATGACTCACATTCTGCACTTGAAGTTGCCCAACTCATGATTAAACTCTTCACTCTTGAACTGCAAAATAATGATCCTCTTGCTCTTGCATCTGAAGTAAAGTCTATAATGCATGATATCAAATCCACTAAGTTTGAATTGGATATTCCTCTTATGTCTTTTCTCAAGGCACTTTATCCTACTTACTCCAATTATCTTGAGTCATTGCAAGCAAATGGAAATCTCAAAGATATAACCTTTGGACTCTCTTGTGAAAAAGTTTGCTGAAAGAGAAAAAGCTTTTGGAAAGAAGACAACCCCTGAGTCTTCTGAAGAGATTATGTGCCTTGCTCATAAAGAAAAACATCATGCTCAAGATTCTACAAGAGGAAGAGGTGGACGAAGAGGAAGAGGAAGATATTTCAGAGGCAGGGAGGGCAGACATTCTCAAGGAGAAAAGGCAGATTTACCTTGTATTCGCTGCAAAAGAAATGGATCACATGATGCCTCTACATGCAAGCCACCATGGGACAAAATTGAGTAGAAAAGAAACCAACAGAAAGGTGAAACTGATGATACAGAAAAAGGTAAAGTACCTGAATCCGCTCACTACGTTATGACACAATGTGACATTGGAGTAAATGAAGATTTGTTTAATGCTTCACTTGCTTCATGGAAAAATGATTGGTTGCTTGATTCAGGAGCAACCTGCCACATGACTCATAGAAAAGATTTTT
>APFE030418832.1:394381-413770 GCA_000404065.3 Pinus taeda
GGACTCACCAACATCCCTTCAGATTAAGGGGGGGAATGTTGACACCTAATCTTCATGATTGGGGGAATTTTATGTAAATAATTAAATTAGGAATGTGAACCGTCATCGGGAGATGAACTGAACAATCACTCCCTATTGTATATAACAATGACCTACCTATGGAATAATATACGAATCAGTTTTTTGTTTTGTGGAGTTACTGCCTGGCCTGACAACTACCTTATGGCAAGAAAAGTGAAGATGAAACTTCACTGACAAATGAACAAGCATGGAATTTCAAGCAAGAATAAAAAAAGGAAAGCTCAATTACCAAGTTTTTTATGTACTCTTTTAAGCCTAGCTGAGACTAGACCAATCGGTGTATGCTATTTTTCCAAGAACCCTTTCTCCATTAAGGGGGAGTGTTGAAGATAATAGAGAAATATATTTTAGGAGGGTGTCAGTTCATTATTTGAGTGTATGCCTTTGATTAGGATTTAGTTCCTATTCCTTTGGAGGTTTTTCTAACTTCTCTATTTGAGTTCTTCATGTGTGTAATGAAATGATGTAGAGCGTTCTTCCAGAGGTAGTCTCGAGGTGGAGCTCCTCACCTCTGAGCTACCTAGTTTATTAATAAAGTTGATTCTTCAGTTTTTAACATGGTATCAGAGCTCCAAGGTTGGTGAGTCAAAGCCAGTATGCTTTGATAGTTGAGTGAGTGTCTAGGTGGCGAAGAGAGGCCCTTGGTGGCAGGTGTGAAGAAAGCCTCACATAGTGAGTAAGCAGAACAATAGCAGGATTTTTATTTATTTATTTTTTTTTATTCAAAGTCATCATCGCTCTTCCTAAAAAAAATATCACTAATCATCGTGGATCTCAGAGTAAAAATTGCGATGATTACTCATCTCCTTACAACAATTTTCATCATCACCCCCGAAAATCGCGGATCTCAAAGAAAAAATCACGTCGACTAGTGAAAACCAAATCGAGCGAAGGTGACCACATGTTTTGATGTCACATTGAGGTGAAAGTTGTTGGTAAATTCAGTTGCGAGGTAAATTGACCTGCAAGATGACAAAGGTCACACCAAAGAGAACATAGTGGGTGGTTCTGTGTTTTCTGTTGTTGGAAGCATAGTGGAGGCGAGAGGGGTTTTGACGCAGTGGAAGAGAATTCCCTAGTGGCCACAAGAAAGGTTGCCTCCAAGGTTTTATTATTGTGCTAATTAGTGGTGCCTCCACGCATGGTTTTTTGTCGGTAACAGAGTGTTGTTGCTAATGGGTAAGCACATCAGAAGTGTCAAGTAGCCCATGTAACTGGTGTATGCATGGTGCATCGACTTGATAACTAGCCTAAGGAAGCTTATTCGCACAACAGAAGAGGAGGAGGTGTAGATCAGTAAATGAGCTGATCGATGATGAGATGAAGCCGACCCTAACTACAGGTGGAACAACAACAACAATCCAAGACTGGGAAAAGAGGGTAGATCTGGCATTAACCTCTTAACGATTTCATCAAATTCTAGATTTGGATCATGATCCTTGACTTGATCAACTATAAGAGCATCAGCTTCGAGTGGAAACTCTTCACCAAATTCAGCAAAACAATATATAAAATTTGTCCCTTGATGCTTTCTCCTTAGTTTTATTCAAGACTATTTTAGTCTACTTTGTTGACCCATAATTGCATTCGAATATGGAATCACTGTAGTATGCCAGAGAAACACCAGATGCATCTCTCCTACAAGATTACCTAAACTTGCAAATTTGATGGAGGAAATCCGCATACCCTTGGGGCATTCAAGTTGAAGCCTTAGCATGCAAATTCACCAATCTCGAAGGGTTTTACCCCTATTCCTTAACCACAATCACCCATGGAGCTCTTACATGCCATGGGTAAAGTCCACGTGAGAAGAGTAAAATACTCACTCCTCCCCACAGGTTCCATGGATTGATTTATGCCTGCCTTCAATCGCAAACCAGAAAATCCAGTTGCATATAGTCCAACTCACACCATACACCACTCCCTTGCCCTAGCTTGCTCTCATTTCTTTCCTGCATGTAGATCTTTATCATATGCGATCCATGACCATTCGAAAAACCATAACCCGATGGCACTCTCTCCCTTGACCAATCTGGTCCACAGACAGCTAGCACTTTCACACCAAATGCACTAAGCACTCATAACAATGAATCCACCCCATAATGCAGATCCCTTTACAAACCTAGGTCTCAACCTTTAGCTCTTAGATGATTCGTGCACCACACAACAACGCAATCTCACAGATAAATGCTGGATTGGAAAACGATCTCAACAATTTCTTTTAGAGAGCATTATCACAAATACACAGACTCCTCCATATCCAAGCCAACCTATTATCCCTGATAAAAATTGAATGTGTGCACTGTTATTAATTCACTACAAAACTAAAAACATGTCATATGCTTAACGATGAATGCGCAAGTAGGCATTTAATGATTTAGTCGTCTCTCACAAACAGAAACCCAGCACACAACTCCTCGGATATGCAGGCCCCCTCGACCCCTTTTTGCAGCAGATTTCAAAAAATCGCTTATTCCATACCGTAACCGATGCCAGGCACTCCCCGAAGGATAGAAATTCACTTGAGCCAAGTTTATTGTATGCGAACAGTGATGAAGGTGTTGATAACACAATCACGCATCCTCCACACTGTAATGAAGGATCACACGCTCATCGATTGACCACCACGATCCACCACTATAACATGCAAGCTCCTTCGCTCGGCCTCCCAACAACCTCCACTCTCAACCTTCGTAGCATGGTTCACTCATTCGTGCCACACCAGCATGAGCACCACCACAGGAGGTTTTCATCATCGTTCCAATTTCTTGGAGAAAATGGAGGAACAAAGGTCAAAATAGCAGACTCTGTTGTGAGGATTTTTCTCCTCTTCCCTCTTCTCTAGTGACTCGACTCGACCTAGTGCCATGTGATCTGATCACACAAAGATTCTGGGATTGGAAGATGATCCCATGGATGTTGTCAAGCTAGGATTTGCTACGCCCGGAACGAACAGGCTCTGCCGTCCTAGCAATTGGTTGATCTCCGGCTACACCAAATGCAATCTCGGCCTTCACTACTTGATCTCTAACTGCACCAACTACAATCTCAACCTTCACTTCCTTGTCTCAGTTACACAAACTTCGATATGGGGAATCAGGAAATTGCCGAGTTGTTCCACAATTTTCGTAGCAGGATAGAATCCATGACTGTAGCTCTCAGCAGGCAGCGATCTGCACCGTTCATGTAGTGATTCACATCAACAAGAGGCAACAACGTGGGTTTATCTCCTCTCAGATTCACATCAACACAAGGAAACAACTCCTCCTCTGCACATTTTTGCGCTCACACAACAGATCTACACACCTTCGCTGATATGTTATCAGATCCACTAACGATTCTGATCCAATAATTCAGTGGTGAATTCCAGCCTGAAGCACATAGACTTCTCACGCTGCAGACTCCCAGTCCTTGCAAGTGAGAGCTGCTCAGTCTTGATTATAAAGTTTGTTTCTTCGATTTTATCATGGTATTAGAGCTTCAAGGCTGCGAATGTGCATGTATGCCTGAGTGGTGGTTTTTTTGAAGTGTGTGGAGAGACAGATATGTGTGTTGTTGCGTTCTCTGGAGAAGAGCCAACGCATTAAGCCAAGGGATTCTGTTACTGATATGGAGTTTGCAGCGTCAGAAGCTTGTTTGCTTCAGGCTAGAATTCGTTGTCAAACTGTTGGATCAGAATCACCAGTGGATATGAGAACATATCAGCTAAGGTGTGTAGATTTGTTGATAGTGTGAGTGCAGCAATGTGCAGAGGACGAGTTTTTGCCTCGTGTTGATGTGAATCTGGGAGAAGAGAAACCCGCGTTGTTGGTGGAAGAAGCCAGTGGTGCTTGTAAGAAGAGGTCTTGGCTAATGATGAGAAGAGGTTATGGCTCAGTGGTTTGATCACTATGTGAAGGGTGTTGATCGCTACCTACTGAGAGCTGCAGTCATGGAGTCTATCCTACTATGAAAATTGTGGAATGGCTCGATGATTTCCCGATTCCCCATATTGAAGTTGGTGCAACCGAAAACAAGGCAATGAAGGCCGAGATTGTAGTTGGTGTAGCTAGAGATCAAGTAGTGAAGGTCGAGATTGCAGTTGATGTAGTCGGAGATCAAGAAATCGCTAGGACAGTGGAGCTTGTTCGCTCGGGGCGTAGAAGATCCTGGCTTGACAACATCCACGGGATCATCTTCCGATCCCAAAATCTCCATGTGCTCAGATCACAAGGCACCAGGGAAGGTCGAGCCGGTAGAGAATAAGTAAGAGGAGCAAAATCCTGGCAACAGAGTTTGTTATTTTGACCTTTGTTCCTCCATTTTCTCCAAGAAGATGGAAAGACAGTGAAAACCTCCAGTGGTGGTGCTGACACTGGTGTGGCATGGATGAGAGAACCGTGCTGCGGAGGTTGAGCGTGGAAGTTACTAAGAGGCCGAGCAGAGGAGCTCGCATGCTGTAGTGGTGGATCGTGGTGGTCGATCGATGAGTGTGCGATCCTTCATTACAATGTGGAGGATGTGTGATTGTGTTATCAACGCCTTCATCACCGTTCGCATATAATAAACTTGGTTGTAGCGAATTTTTGTCCTCCGGTGAGTGCCTGACATCTGCTATGCTATGGCGTAAGCTGTTTTTTGAAATCTGCTGCAAAAGGGGTCAAGGGGGCCTGCATATCCGAGGAGCTGTGTGTTGAGTTTCTGTTTGTGAGAGACAACTAAATCATTCAATGCCTACTTGCGCATTCATCACCAGTCATATGACACGTTTTTAGTTCTGTAGTGAGTTAATAACAGTGGAGACATTCAATTTTTATCAAGGATAACAGGTTGGCTTGGATATGGAGGAGTCGGTGTATTTGTGATATTGCTCTCTAAAGGAAACTGCTGAGATCGGTGTTTTATCCAGCATCAATCTGTGAGATTGCATTGTTGTGTGGTGCACGGATCATCTGAGACAAAGTTTGAGACCTAGGTTGGTAAAGGAATCCGTGTTAAGGGGTGGATTCACTATTGTGAGTGCCTGGTGCGTTTGGTGTGAAAGTGCGTGGAGGGAAGAAGTGAGAGCAAGCTTGGGAGAGAGCATGGTCTATGGTGTGAGTTGGACTGTATGCAACCAGATTGTTTGGTTTGCGATTGAAGGTGAGCATAAATCAACCCATGGAACCTATGGGGAGAAGTGAGTATTTTACTCTGCTCGCGTGAGCTTTACCCACAGCGTGTAAGAGCTCCATGGGCGACTGTGGTCAAGGACCATGGGTAAAACCCTTCGAGATTAGTGAATTTGCATGTTGAGGCTTCAACTTGAATGCCCCAAGGGTATGCAGATTTCCTCCATCAAATTTGCAAGTTTAGGTAATCTTGTAGGAGAGGTGTGTCTCGTGTTTCTTTGACATACTAAAATGATTCCATATTCGAGTACAGTGATGGGTCAACAAAGTAGACTAAAACAGACTGGAAGAAAACTAAGGAGAAAGCATCAAGGGACAAATGTTCTATATTGTTTTGTTGAATTTAGTGAAGAGTTTCCTCTCGATGATAATGCTCTTATAGCTGATCAAGTCAAGGATCATGATGTAGATCTAGAATTTGATTAAATTATTAAGAGGTTAATGTCGGATCTACCCTCTTTCTCATGTATGAATTATGAAAGCTGGGCAACTGAAATGAAAACAACATTATGGAAGCTAAATTTATTGAATTATGTTGAAGATGTTATCAGTTTAAACTATGATAGTGGAGATGTATCAGCATTATGTCTTATAACATCTGCATTAGATGAAAACATCATGTTCAACATACTACATGAATATGGTAAGATTCAAAATGCAAAAGTTTTGTGGGATATTTTAGAATTGAAGTACAGTTTGAATGAGGGAAAATATGATGAAGGTTTTTCTCTTGAAAATGATGATTGTGTTTGCAATCCCATGACTGATTGTGAAACTAAACATGTCAACATTGAAGATGAAATGATGGGTGATGAATGTGTGCCTATAATTGACATTAAAACATGTGATGATGAAAATACAACCATTATTGTACATTCTAAATTTTTTATGAAGAAATCTTCCCTAATGGAGAGACTTATGAAGTCAAATTTGATGAGATCTATGTATCTCATGACGAGTTGATCAATCTGATGCATGAAAAGCATCTTATTGATGAGTTGTTGTTCAGTGAGAAGAAAAGCTTATCTCCATATACAAATGAAATGAAGGACAACATGTTTGCAGCAACATAATCGAGTAAAGAGGTTGAAGGGATGAATCAACAACCTATGTCAGCAGAGAGAGATGGAGAAATGAAAGCTCTCTTGAAGGAGCAAGAAGACAAGAGCCAATATGGTCCTTTTTATGAATCTAACATTGTTTTTAAGTGTGTAGATATTGGCATTCAAGAAGAAACAATTGAAAAGTCCCAAGAACCTGCAACATTGAATGTTAACCTACAATCAAGATCAAGAAAGAGGAGGATAAGAGTTCAAGCGTTCCGCCTTTGGGGTAGAAAATGTAAAAAGGAGGAGAAGCTCCATCACTACCTTATGGCAAGAAAGTGAAGATGAAACTTCACCCACGAATGAACAAGCATGGACTCTCAAGCAAAAAGACAAAAATGAAAGCTCAGTTACCAAGTTTTTTGTGCACTCTTATAAGCCTAGCTGAGACTAGACCAGCAGGTGTATGCTATTTTTCCAAGTGCCCTTTCCCGAATAAGGGGGAGTGTTGAAGATAGTGGAGAAATATATTTTAGGGAGTTAGTTCATTAGTTGAGTGTATGCCTTTGATTAGGATTTAGTTCCTATTCCTTTGGAGGTTGTTCTAACTTCCCTATTTGAGTGTAAGTTATATATATTCATGTGTGTAATGAAATGATGTAGAGCGTTTTGCCCTCCAGGTAGAGCTCCTCACCTGTGAACTGCCCAATTTATTAATAAAATTGATTCTTTAGTTTTTAACAAAAAGTTCCTACTTAAAACATGCATCATCGAAAAAACCAAATATATATTGACGGGATAGCTTGAGAGGCACACCATAAGCGCACCACTAGGAAAATGAGAACAAACGCCTCGGAAAAAATGAAAGAGGATAAAAAATGACTAGAAGAGGAGATCTATATAAATATATAAAACTTCAACAAATATTCAAAAGAAATATGTCGATCTAAATGCAGTTCTCAAGTTTAGTATAAGAATAAAAACTCATTCATTTCTATTTTCAAAGCACTTTTTGATTAAAAAAATCCTATGTTATTTAATAATTTTATGTATATTATTATTATAAACCATAATTTATATGAGGATAATAGCATGTCTTACTTTTCAAATGATGTTACAATAATGTACGAGTGTTCATATCATTGTAATTTGATAATTATATGAACTGGTTTTCATGTGAATGCTATTTTCGGATGAGACTCAGAGACTTCTAACATTTTGGATATAATGAACCCTTCCTCGAAGATACGTGTTTATTTATTTTAGTGTATTTATTTATTTTAATGGATTTGTGTTAATTATGGTTGGGAAACAATTTCTATATCTTTGAATTAATTTGGATAATTATTTATTATTATTATTTTATTTTTTATTTTAAATATTTATTTTTTAATCATGATAATCTCATGCTCTATGATGTAAAACTATGGGTTGAACTTAATAACTATGGGTTGAACTTCAAATTTCCTGGTTCAATTCGGCATAACTTGATAACTATGGGTTGAATTTCAGTGTAAAACACATGTTAAAAAAGAATAGTTGAACTTCAAATTTTCTGGTCAATTCCGCCGAAGTTGGTAATTATGGGTTGAACTTCAGTGTAAAGCACATGTTAAAAAAGATTGGGTTGCCAACCGACGGTGTATGGAGACCATGGTTGAAACTTGCGTAACATTCCATAGGTCAATTAAGCCAATAGACTTCTTGAGCCGTGAGAATATTTGTTTCTTGTTATTGGCATTACATGAGTGGATTGGAAAATTCTGAGCTTGTTTGTGCCAAGCTTTTATACTTGATTTAGTTTTATTAATTTAGGTTTTTGCAAAATATATATATATATATATATATTTATTTATTTAATTATAAATTTTTATATAAAATATTATATGTTTAATTAATAATATGCGAAAATTTGATGTTGATTATATATAATATTTAGTATATATAGATTCAACACCCTGAAAACTTCAAAGGCATTTGGATTATGCAGTGGTTACCATCAAACTTGTGATTTCAATAAATTTTTGCTGGACTTGAGAGAAATTAGATTGGAAAAATCCGCCAGAAAAGCTTCCAAAAAGTGGCACTAAAGACAACTTGTTTAGTATATTCATAGTCTAAATTTATAGATTTTTTTTTAACTAAAATTTATTAAAATTTGGCAATATAATTTCAATAATTTTTGTGGTTTAAAAATGCACTTTTGAATGCATAAATAGATTCAACACCATAAAAAACCTGTGGGACACTAAAATTATGCAAATTAAACAATTTAAACTCAATTTTTTAACCAAAAAAAATTGTGAAAAAGATCGTCTCAATACATGGTACTGTAAGTAACAACCACTATGATGTGAAATTTTACAAAACATTTATGTTTAGGTTCTATGTTAAACCATATAAGCTAATTTATATTTAGAATTTAAAATATAGGTAAAATGTTTAGGTTTTATTTATTTATTATTTAAGTTTATTACTTTTAATAATTAGATTTTGGATTTTATTATTTATGTTGAGGTTGGTTTACTTTCTGTTTTATTACTTTAGGATTATAATAATATTAGGTTTTATGTGGTTGTGTTAGGTTTTATAGTAATAATACTAGCATAAGCACATTAGTAAATGGGGTTTATAAAATATGGCAAAGGATACCTATAAGCCTATATCAACCACATTTACTAATGTAATTGTGTTAATAGAAATATATTGAATTTTTTTTTTTTTTACAAATTCATACTATTCACAAGTCTATATTAACCATTTTTAATTATTTGATTTTATTAATGATTATGTTAATAGTTGTCACTATTTTGAAATCATGTGAGGTCTTTTTAAAGGAAAAGGTAGTTGTGAATAAATGATATTATTGATTGTTGAAATGTAATTCCAACTGCAGCGTATTTATTTCCGGAAAACCACCAGTCTTTTCCTTGCACCGCCTTTCACCGAGCGGTGGTTTTTCTCAAACGACAGCGAACACACCCATCGATTGACATGTGTCTACGCAGTTTTGACAAAACAGTTTTCCCCGAAGCGTAAAGTTCAGCAAAATGGACCATGCGATATCGCCTGTCAACCGTTCGATTGAAATCAAGGTTTGAAGCCGTTTGATTGAAACAGAGTTTGATGTATAGACTTGCAGCAAATTACGTGACGTGAAGTGAAACTTTGTTTGACGCCAGGTTTATCAGTACAGCGTTTAATAAAAATTTAATGAGGTCGTAAATGTAGGTGAAAGTTTTTAATTTTATTATTTTTTTACGGGAGTATGGGTCACGTAAAAACGTATTGTAATTTTTCTTGTTGTTGGACATGTAATGTAATATACGCAGAAGCGTGAAAGTGCGAAGTCAAGTTTTTTTTGTTGTGGCATATGTAATGCAAGAGGGCAATACGCAGCAACGTGCGAATGTAAAAGAATTGTTTTGTAATGCATAGCAGTGCAGACACAACAGAGAAAAATTTGCAAGCAGAAATAGAGCTTTTTATGCACAGCAATGTTTTTTATTTTTCAGAGGAGACAGAGTAAAAACAATTTTACTGCCTCTGAAGCAGTTCTGTTGGTGAAATCCCTCTGTGAGAGGAAGATGTTTTTTTTCTTGTAACAGTCAGTCTCATTAATGAATAGAAATCTTTTGTGTTTGTAAAACTCTGTCCTCTGGAAACAAATTTTTGGTTTTTCTATGTTAAAGAAAACAAAGTATTACTCTCTGTTCATTTTTGTTTGGAATTATCAGAAATCCCAACATGGTATCAGAGCTTGTCCAAGCTCTTTGAAGGTGTCAAAGACGCTGAAGGAAGGATTTCTTGTTGCAAGTGCTTCTCCAGCAGAGTGAAGACTCAGTCAAGACAAAAATCCAAGGTATTTTTCAAGTTAGTTTTTTGTGTTACTGTTGAGGACAGTCAATTATTTTTACACAGTCAAATATTTTGAAGCATAGTTAAGAGTGCAAGAATGGCTGGAGCCAGCACTAGCATGGGTATCTGTAATACTCAGCTCCCACAATTTAATGGGAAAAACTATGACTATTGGGCCATAACTATGAGAGCTTTGTTTGCTTCCCAAGACTTATGGGAATTTGTTGAGGATGGTTTTGAAGAACCAGCAGATGAAGATGAATTTAATAATTTGACTCAGGCAGAGAAAGAACTGTTGAAGAGATATAAGAAGAAGGATTCTAAAGCCCTCTGCTTCTTGTATCAAGCAGTGCATGAGAGTGTGTTTCCAACGATAGCAGCAGCCAAGACATCCAAATAAGCATGGCAAACTCTCAAGATAGCCTATCAAGGCACGGAGAAAGTGAAGACAACAAAACTACAGTTGCTGGGGAGAGATTTTGAGAATCTCTGCATGAAGGAGTCAGATAATATTGACTCATTCTTCACACATGTGATTGGTCTGGTCAGACAGATAAGGTCTCATGGAGAAATTCTTGAAGAAAGGAGGATTGTGGAGAAACTATTGAGGATCCTACCCTCAAGGTTCGATGTGATTGTCACCACCATAGAAGAGACAAAGGATCTCACAAACTTCTCAATTGATGAACTACATGTATCACTGATAACACATGAGCAGAGATTGAGTAGAAATGAAAACTCATCTCTAGAGCATGCCTTTAAAACCGAGATGTTCTTTGGAAGAGCAAGAGGTCAAGGCAGAGGAAACAAGAGAGGAAGAGGCAGAAGCCAAAACAGAGGTGGAAGAAACAGTCCAGCAAATACTCAAGGAAGAGGCAGCAATCCAAATCAGAACCAAGGCCAAGGCAGTAGCCAACAAAGTGGACAACATCATGCTTAAGGACAAAGGTATGATAAATCCAATGTCCAATGTCACTATTGTAAAAAAATATGGGCATCATGCAAATGAATGTAGGAAGAAGCAGCATGATATGAATAATAGAACTAGTGAAATTTTGTTAGAGAAAATATCAGCCAAGATAATTTGTTTTTAGCCTATAATATGGCTGAAGCAAAGAGTGAAGATGTATGGTTTCTAGACTCCGATTGCAGTAACCATATGATAGGAAACATAGCCCTGTTTTCTATGTTAGATCAGAGTGTGAAGTCACAAGTCACACTAGGGACTGATAGTAAAGTTTCTGTTATGGGAAAAGGAGAAGTAAATGTCTTAACAAGGAAAGGTGAAAGGAAAACCATAGCAGATGTTTATTATGTTCCTGGAATGAAATGCAACCTCTTAAGTATTGGACAGCTTGTTCAAAAGGGGTACAATGTTTTCTTTGTGGATGATGTATGCACCATCATGGATAAAGCACCCAACAAACAATGTATTGCTAAAGTAAAGATGACAAGGAACAGGATGTTCCCTCTCAGAATGAAAGCAAATTTAAAAAATGGAGAAGAAATAGTAGCAGTGACCCAAGAGGCTTCCCAAAGCAAACCAAAAGATGAAAATTGGTTGTGGCACTTGAGATTTGGACATCTCAACTTTGGAGGTCTTAACTTGTTGAATAGAAAAGGAAAGAGGATTACCATTGATAGAGAAACCAGACAGGCTTTGTGAAAGTTGTATCTTGGAGAAACAACACAGAGAAAGTTTTCCATCAGGGAAAAGCATAAGGGAAAAAGCACCCTTAGAGATTGTCCACTCAGATTTATGTGGACCGATGCAAACTCCATCACTTGCAGGTAGCCACTATATACTAACATTCATTGATGATTTTACTAGAAAAACTTGGGTTTATTTCCTGAAGAACAAAAGTGAAGTGTTTGAAAGATTTTGCAATTTCAAGGCACTTGTAGAAAACCAAAGTGGGCTGCATATCAAAGTTCTAAGAACTAATAGAGGGGGTGAGTATATCTCCAAAGAATCTCTACGTTTTTGTAGAGAAAATGGAATTCATAAATAGTTTACCACTAGGTACACTCCGCAACAAAATGGAGTTGCCGAAAGGAAGAATAGGACAATCATGGATATAGTAAGGAGTATGCTAAAGGCAAAACATTTGCCAAATGATTATTGGGCTGAAGCTGTACACTGTGCAGCGTACATTTTGAATAGATGCCCTACAAAAGCAGTCATGAACAGAGTGCCGAAAGAAGCATGGAGTGGGACAAAGCAAGGAGTCACCCACATGAAAGTTTTTGGATGTGTGGCTTATGCACACATTCCAGATCAACTAAGGAAGAAGTTGGACAGCAAAGGGGAGAAATGTATTTTCATTGGATACAATGAGGAATCCAAAGCTTATAGGTTGTATAACCCATCTACCAAGAAGCTTATTGTGAGTAGAGATGTTCAGTTCATTGAGGAGGAAGCTTGGGATGGAAGCATAGAGAAAACAGTGAATGTTAAAAACTCTTTGTCACATGATGAAGATGATGAGGAGATGGCTGAAATACATCCCCAAACAACAGCACCAACACAAGGGCAGCAAGAGACACTCTTGAGGAGAAATTCAAGTGCTTCTCCAAGCACACCACAAGGAGGAAATTCAAATCCTCCTTCAAGCACTTGTACACCAAATGAAAGAGGTAAGAAGTTCAGAAATTTAAGTGACATTTATGAACAAGAGGCAACAAATGAAGGTATGAACTCTTTGTTTGCTTTATATTGTCATGTTGATGACCCTGTTCATTTCGAAGAAGCAACTAAGGATAGGAAATGGATAGAAGCTATGGATGAGGAGATCAATGCCATAGAAAGAAACAAGACATGGGATTTAGTTGAACTACCAAAAGGAAAATAAGTCATTGGAGATAAATGAGTCTACAAGACCAAGAGTAATGTTGAAGGCAAAATAGAAAGACACAAGGAAAGACTTGTTGTCAAAGGATACAAGCAGCAGCATGGGAGAGACTATGAGGAAACTTTCGCACTGGTTGCTAGAATGGAAACCGTGAGAGCAGTGTTGTCCATAGCAGCACAAAACAAGTGGAAAGTTTACCAATTGGACGTGAAGTCAGCATTCCTAAATGGAGTTTTAATGGAAGAGGTTTACATTGAACAACCTCTAGGCTATGAAAAGAAAGGCCAAGAGCACAAAGTGTGTAGATTGAAGAAAGCTCTCTATGGGTTGAAGCAAGCACCAAGAGAATGGTACAGCAGGATAGATTCCTATCTACTGGAAAATGGATTTGAAAACTGTGAGGGAGAACCCACCCTGTACATCAAAGAAAAGGATGGTAAAATACTAATTGTTGTGTTATATGTTGATGATGTTATTTTCACAGGTAATGATGATTGTCTTATTAAAAATTTCAAAACAGTCATGAAAGAAGAATTTGAAATGACTGACATGGGTTCGCTGAGATACTTCTTAGGAATAGAAGTAGAACAAAGCGGAAATGGGATTTTATCTCACAAGAGAAATATGTTAATGAAGTGTTGGAAAGATTTAATATGCAGGAGAGCAAAGCAACAATCACTCCCACAGTGATGGGATTAAAACTCAGCAAAGAGGACAGCAGCAAGGATTTTGATCCTAGTTTGTACAAGAGCATAGTTGGTAGCCTCATGTATTTGACTGCAACTAGGCCAGATATAATGCATGTTGTTAGTTTAATTTCCAGATTCATGGAGAGGCCAAAAGAAGCACATTGCCAGGCAGCAAAAAGAATTCTGAGGTATGTTAAAGGTACTAAAAGGTTTGGCATTTTAATTCAGAATGTTCAGATTTAATTGGATACACTGATAGTGATTGAGCTGGAAGTGTAGATGATCGGAAAAGCACATCCGGTTATGTTTTTCACATGGGTTCAGGAGCCATTTCATGGGCTTCTAAAAAACAGTCTATTGTAGCGTTATCTACAGCAGAGGCAGAATATGTGGCAGCTACAGCAGTAGCGTGTCAAGAAATTTGGATGAGAAGGATGTTAAAGAGCTTATGCCAAGAGCAAGCAAAAGGAACTGTGATTTTTTGTGACAATAGCTCAGCTATTGCAATATCCAAGAATTATGTGTTTCATAAGAGAACGAAACACATTGACACAAAGTTTCATTACATCAGGGAATTGGTAAACAATGGAGAAATTGTTTTAGTACACTACAGAACTCAGGAGCAGGTTGCAGATATTCTAACCAAACCATTGGGACAGAAAAGTTTTGAATTTTTTAGGAAATGTTTGGGTATGGCTGATAACCCAGCAGTTGAAATTAAAGGGGAGTGTTGAAATGTAATTACAATTGCAGAGTATTTATTTCCGGAAAATCACTAGTCTTTTCCCCGCACCGCCTTTCACCGAGCGGTGGTTTTTCTCAAACAGCAGCGAACACACCCATCGATTGACACGTGTCTAAGTAGTTTTGAAAAAACAGTTTTCCCCGGAGCATAAAGTTCAGAAAAATGGACCGTGTGATATCAACTGTCAACCGTTCGATTAAAATCAAGGTTTGAAGCCGTCCGATTGAATCAAAGTTTGATGTACAGGCTTGCAGCAAATTACGTGACGTGAAGTGAAACTTTGTTTGACCGCCAGGTTTATCAGTACAACATTTAATAAAAATTTACTGAGGTCGTAAATGTAGGTGAAAGATTTTAATTTTATTATTTTTTTTATGGGAGTATGGGTCATGTAAAAACGTATTGTAATGTTTCGTGTTGTTGAACATGTAATGTAATATACGCAGAAGCGTGAAAGTGCGAAGTCAAGTTTTTTTTGTTGTTGCATATGTAATGCAAGAGGGCAATACGCAACAACGCGTGAATGTAAAAGAATTGTTTTGTAATGCACAGCAGTGCAGACACAACAGAGAAAAATTTGCAAGCAGAAACAAAGCCTTTTATGCACAACAGTGTTTTTTATTTTTCAGAGAAGACAGAGTAAAAAAAAAAATTTACTGTCTCTGAAGCAGTTCTGTTGGTGAAATCCCTCTGTGAGAGGAAGATGTTTTTTTCTTGTAATAGTCAGTCTCATTAATGAATAGAAATATTTTGTATGTGTAAAACTCTGTCCTCTGGAAACAATTTTTTGGTTTTTCTGTGTTAAAGAAAACAGAGTATTACTCTCTGTTCATTTTTGTTTGGAATTATCAGAAATTCCCAACATTGATTTAACATGTTTGGACTTTTGTTTTGTTTTTTAATTTTTAATAAATAAAAGGAAAGTTGTGATTGTGTTGATAAGTGTTTGGAGTTGGAGTATGCCTTAAAACTACTTTTGTCTCATAAGCAAGGAAACTATTAAAGGCCCAAGACCTAGAGGCATCTCATATGAGTGAAACCTTGCTCTTTTATAAACCATCAATGAGTAATTCCAAGTGGCATAGTTTTCCTTGAATAACAATAATGAGTCAACTTACATTAGTATATAGCAACCAATAATAATTGTGCCCACTGTTACAACTAAATTATAATAAGTTCCATTATTTTAAAAAGAATGTTATTTTTAATTTTTAAAGATCAATAATTGATAAATTTATGTTTAATTATAAGTTTTTGTTAATAATTATATTAATCTGTATTTTCAAATTAAAAATTAACATCGACTTAATCTTAATTTAATTTAAATATAAATAAATATAATATATTTCTAATATTTTTAATTAGTAAATCTATATTAATAATTTGTAATTATATAATTAAATTAATAATCTCATTAATAAATATTCTTATTTTGAAATTAAAGTGTGAAATCAAGATTCAAGATGCAAAAAAGTCCTTTCTTAAATAAAAAGAATGTTGTGAGTAAATAATATTATGATCAATGAAAACTAACTTACATTGAATAAACTAAGCAACTAAATAAAACTCAAGGAATAGGGTTGCATAACCACGGGTAAAGTCTGTGTTTCCAATCCTACCACCTAACTCCAAGAGCTAGAGCTTTATAAAATGTCGGCTCCCTTTCCTTCGGCGACGTTTATAGCAAAGTGGAATTTTTAAATTTAATCAAATTGCCTGTATAATCACATTGATACCTTCATATTGCATTCACTGCACATTATTATGTTGGACGGTAGATCATTTTATAACGTCATAAACGAACATCATTGAGTTTGTATTGTTTGTTGGCATCTCCACATAAACATACTCTCACCTCAGCTCGGATATTCCAGCTGGACGAAGGGGGTTGAATGTGCTCACAAATCAACCTCGTCCAATTCTTCTATATATTGGCATAGTTCTGCACCATATGTCTGTAGCACCATATGTCTATAGCCTGTAGCTATTCTTATGTGCATTCTAAGAAAAATGTTAGTATAAACCTAGATATAGATCAAATATATATTTTGTACTAACTATGTTCATTTTGTTCCAAAACGGGCTATCCTCTATATATTTACATATCATATATGTTATGTACAAAAAAACAAAATAACAACTAATATGGAAATATTCGCCATATGCATCAGTTGGGTGTTTCAAAAACCAAAAATTTGTATGAGTTTATCCCTATTGGAAATGTTGTTGTTAACCTAGAAGCGGAAGTATCCTAGCTTCCACTTTGTTGTCTGCCATCACTATTTCAATGTGCATCCCATCCAGCTCATCTTGTAGTTCCATCTTGGACATATGGTTCACATTTTGATTATATTCTCGTCCAATATGTTGTATCATTGAGTCCCTTAGAGAGTCTCATAGGTTCTCAATCTGGCTGAGCCATCCTAGTAGCATTGGTTGGTTTATCTTAATGCTGCCCTTTACATGTTCAATGATGGTCCTAGAATTTCCATAAATGTGGATGGTGGGAAAGTTTAGAAAGGAAGAAAACCAAAGCAGACCCCATAGGGCCATCACCTCTACCTTCATATTTGTACCCCTACTAGCACCCCAATGAACCTAGAATTCTTGTTCATTTGTTATCATGATCCAAAACCCACGCCCATAGACACCCCTTTGAGACGCACCATCCAAGAAACCAGTTGGGTATTCAATCCTAGGACAAGTCCCCTTTTTGACTTTCTTTTTGGGGTCGTTGTCCTGCACAATTCCAATAGAATACCATCTTATAATTCTATCCATTATCTTCCCATCAAATCCCATATATTCCCCAAATAAAATTTTATTGCGTCTACGCCATATCTCCCAGAAGATGGCAAGAGGAATCATACGCCATGTGGGTTTTTGATTGCTCCACCAATTCAAACAGGCATTGATATTATCATAATGGTTGAAAGGAAAACCAATATCATCAACAATATTACTCCAGATCTATGAATTTATCCGGCATCTAAAAAAAAAATGTACATTATCCTCCCCTGCATCCCTGCATAATGAACATATCCCTGGCCCTTGCTAGTTCCTCTTTTGAAGGTTTTCCCATGTTAGATTCTTGTTTTTCCAAACAAGCCAAGTAAATAATATAATCTTAATTGGCATCTTAGTTTTTCAAAATTTATAAAACCAACATACCTCTGTGATGTGCGCCTCTTGATAACATAAAGTATTGTATACATTTGCAACCACCACACCTCCTTCCTTCATCTTTCTTGCCCATGTAATCTGATCCCCGCCCTCATCTTGTCTAATACCAACTAACTTCATCACTATCCTTATTTGGTCCCATTCTTGTGCCATCTAGTCCTCCAGTCTCAAATCCCTTGGGCTTTTCCATATTGGAATATATCCTTGCCATTCTCAAATGACTTGATTCCAAAAGAATATACCGCGACTATTAATGCACTGAATTAGATCTTCATGTTAGGATATTCCGACACATAGGAAATAGTTAAGTATAACTTGGTCTAGTATAGAGTTAGGTAAAGTGTGTTTCTTTACTATGTACTTTTGTAACTTACAATCCGGTGGTCACGATATGTAGGGATCCGACGGTTCATTCTCTCCTCGGTATTACCGACACTTGATCCGTGGCTTAACACCCGATTGGTCCATGATCTCTATTTAAAGAGCATGGAGGGTCATTTGTAGGTAAACTGTTCATGAGAGAAGCTTATGTAAAATTTCATTCTTTTATTAATAAATTGCTTGAAGTGGCCGCGTTGGCTCAGGCCGTGGACTGTTTCCCTCTTTGAGGGTTTTAACCACCGTCAAAATATTGTGTATTGATCTGTGATCTGTTTGTGACGTGTCTTGGTGTTCTGTCTGAGGAACTTACCCTGTAAATTCCTACATGGTATCAGAGCTATTTGAGGGCCGCGTCTGTTGGTGATCCAAATCTGAAGCCGATAGAACTGCATCCGACTACCATTTCCTAGATCTGTTGTTTCTGACTGCTTTCGGGCCGAGAGGACTGCTCTGTTGTGTTAGGAGCATCTGTTATAGTGAGGAACCCCTTTCGTTTCATGCGAAAAGGTTTATGGTAGCCCTAGCTACGTAATTTTTAAGATCTGGAGGTATATAGTGTTTATTTGCAGTTTCTAGTTATTTTTTCTCTCTGTTTATTATTTCAGTTTATTTAGCTTCCTTTTTATTACCGGATCTATACCTTTCGTTTCTGCGTATGCTCTTTTCCCTGCGACACTGTGTGATCTGGGCAAATCAGAAACAGAATGGAAGGATTTTTCTCATGCGTGTGCTCTTTTCCGCTGCACCTTAGTGTGATCTCGAAAAATCAGAAACATTGAGAAAAATATTTAGTTTCTGGGTAAAGCTAACTTTAAGCCGTAAGGTTTGTTTTTTTTGTATGTCCATGTTGGGTTTTGTGTTTTTTGTTTTGTAGGGAAAAAAGAGATTTCTCAAGCAAGCACGCAACCCAAATCTTCAGTGACTAAAAAAACAAAGCCCCCCCCCTCTCTCTCTCTCTCTCAAACTTTTTGTTTAGCTCACTTGGTTCAAAGCTAATTTATGAGTAGAGGTCTTGAGTTCAAGTCTCCTTTTTGTTGGAAAGGGGGCGTTTTTTTCATTTTCGCACATTCCCACACTTCGTCGATGCCTTCATCAAATTTTCTTCAAAAAGCCATAACTTCTTCATCTGGAAGCCGTTTTCAAAGCCGTTTTTTCTAACCAGCCTAATTTTTCGAGATATTTCGATTGGAACACTTAGTTTCATCATATATAGCTTCAGTTTCTGTTAAAATGGAAAGTCCATGCCAAGTTATTCTTGACAACACCAACTACTTCCAATGGTGGTCCTACATTGTGGATTTACTTAGACATAAAGGTGTTTACAGAATAGCCTCAGGCCAAGAAACCAAACCGAAAGATGAAGATAAGGTAGCTAAATGGGAAAATAGGCAAGATCAAGCACGT
>APFE030418832.1:419457-433518 GCA_000404065.3 Pinus taeda
GTGGACTGTTTCCCTCTTTGAGGGTTTTAACCACGTCAAAAATACTGGTGTATTGATCTGTGATCTGTTTGTGAGCGGTGTCCTTTGGTGTTCTGTCTGAGGAACTTACCCTGTAAATTCCTACACTTCAGATATGTTAATATCTCTTCCAATACGAACAATATGGTCCAGTCCCAACATGGCATGATGCCTAGTCCCAAGCCTGCAACATAGGTTCCGTAAAAACAAATTTTTAATTTTGTTCAAATTAAGCCATATTGTCGAACCCGAGCAACTCCTAATGGCCTCGCTGTGCATCAAAACAACAAAAATTTTATCCTTCAGATATTTATGTCTCAGAATGTTACCAAATCCCAGCTCCGAATAAAGCCCTCCACAATGTCTTCTGCAACAGCACCCATCCAAATCGCCTCAGGTTCAAGATACCCCATCCACCCTTCATTTTGGAAGAGAAATGTAATCCATTTTAGCCAGGTGATATTTGTTTGTGTGAGCCGCACCAAAACCATATATACTGAGCCATAATACAATTCAGATATTTGATAATAGTGTACAGTAGATGATATAAATGGGCCCAATAAACGCCCAGTTGAGTGATAGCATATTAGGTGAGGGTAATATACGACTCCCTAGCAAAAGACATATGAACTCCCACCCAGAGATCTTCTTATAAAATCTATCCACCAGCCACATCCAGTCATTATTTCTATACCAACCGACCTTGATATGATAGCCTAGATGTTTAATGCCACCCTCCATTGTATCAACCACCACCCCAAAAAGTCTTTGGATGTATGCAATGTCATCTAAATCAAAAGTGCCATATAATATGGAACACTTCAGTATGTTCATGATAAGACCTGTGGAATTTCCAAATTTTGTAAATATATGATATAAGGCAAGCCAGGAAAACTAATCTATCATCCCCTTTATCAGCACATCATCAACAAAGAAACTATGTGAGATCTTGATATCTCGTCCTAGTGTTAGTGCCCCAAAATGACCCCCAATCACAACTTTTTTTATTTGTAAGTTGAGGCCATCCATGGCCAGCATAAATAATTAGGGAAAAAGAGATAACCCTTGTCTAAGACCCCTCCCAACCTCAAAAAAATGTGTGGGGTATCCATTAATAACAACCACATATCTAACATTCGTAACACAAGCCATGATCCACTCAGCACCCCTGGCCTAGACACCAATTTTATGTAGAACCATTCTCAGATATCCCCAATCAAGGTAGTCATATACCTTTTGTAATTCAACCATCATATAACATGGATTGAATGAATGCTTTCCTGAGCAATCACCATCGCATCATAAATTTGTCTGTCCTATAAAAACCTTAATTTCTTTGGAGATATGAACTTAGATAAAGTGTGCTTAATCTTGGTTTGTATACTCTTGGATATAATCTTATAAATAAGATTACATAGAGATATGGGCCAATAATCTGAGAAAGAATCATAGGATACCTTCTTTAGGATAAGAGCAATGTATCTCGAATTAATATGAGGATTTATATAACCCTTGTTCCTCGATTCCTCCACCATATCAAGAATATCCCCCTGAAGAATGTCGAAGAAATGCATGAACAGTTCAACTGTCCAACCATACGGTCTTGGACTCTTATCGCCTTTCATGGTTTTGAGCACTTCCAGAATTTCTTCCCCCATGAATGCCTTGTATAGGGTTGTATTAGCTTCCTCATCAAACATGTTGGGATATACATCCACCCCCCTCGATTGATCCTTAGCATAGTTTACTTCCTTGTGACGATATTCCCGTTCAAAGTGTTGTATTTCCGCTCTACATACCTCCGGCTGAGATTGACACTGGATCCCATTTACATCAATAATCTCCCAAATGGAGTTTACCCTCCCTCCTTCTATGGTTGGCATATCTATGAAAAAATTTGGTATTTTTATTCCCTTCCAGAATCAAAATGCCCCTACTTTTAAGGCGCCATGTCACCTCCCTGTTATGAAGAATTTGTTTCTTTTTAAGCTCCAATGAATGAATTTTGTTGCGAGAAGCATCTGGGGGATGATGAGATAAAAATAATGGTCAGAGGGACTCCAAAGCCACCGATATATCATTTAAATACTTTTTCTGTTGAGCGGAATTCTTCTGCTCCCATGCATTCACCACTTTCTTAAGGGCCTGAAGCTTCTTCAGTATTTTCATCATGGGGGAAGGATATTGATCCATTTCCTTATTCCAAACATCCTGCACCATTTTATCAAATTTTGGGTCTTCCAACCATACCCAATTGAACTTAAATGGCATCCAAATTTTTATATATCCGCGACGCTAGTTGAGGATAATGGGACGATGGTCAGAAGTGTAATTGTTCACAATGTCTGATTGGACATAACCAAGCTGTTCAATAATGTTCTCATGTAGAAAAAAATGCTCTAGCATTTTAGCTACATATTCATTGCTCGCCTTACCATTGTCCCAAGTAGGAGCAATCTTGTTGGGATAAACGTCAACTAAGTTATGATCGATGATAATATCTTTCATCAGTTCAGCGATTGCATCAACTTTTCTAGTTCCGCCCCACACCTCATCCAAACTATTGTAGCAGCTACAACCACCCTCCAAAATTTCTCCTTAGCCTCATTTTGGAGCCTCCCTTCCAACCTGTTGAAGCCATAAAAATCGTTGCTTCAACATGGGGGATAACCACCCGGTCCGGACCTTGGTTGGCAGCTCCTTTTCCGTTTAATGTAGTGGCTCTGACTGGGGATAATGGGACCAGTTTCCCAATCCAATTTATGATAGTGCTAATGGGGTGATATATGATATTTTGGAGCAATGTTTAAGCTAAAAGTAATCTAATATAAACTAATAATCACATGCATATATCATAATTTAAACACTATCTAATTATGACTACACCCGAGAATAATTTGATGTATGTGATCTACAATAATTTCCAAAAGAAATTGGTAATAAAGATAATTCAATTGCAATAAGAAATTAAATCATTTAATAATAATCGTTTCGTATAAATAGTTAGTCGAAACAATTGTGAAAAATATATTGCATAAGAAATTAAGAAAACGCGGTTGGCAGGGACCGGGTGTATGCTCCATCTGTTGGGCTGATGAAGAAACCAACTTCCACCTTTTCTTTGATTGCAAGAAGACTCGTCTTCTGTGGCGGAATCTAGAGAATGCCCATGGTGTACAGCACATGTCTCATTCTTCTATTTCCGAAGCGTTTTTATGGTGCATCCTTCAAAAGAAATCATGGAGATCAATCTTCATCATTACGGTATGGTGTATATGGAAATGGCGCAATAAGGTTGTCTTCAATGGTAAGGTCTCCCATCTCATGGAAATTATCTCCACCATCTCTTCTATATTTGAATTGATCCCGCAAAGCATATCCAAGGATCTAGATTAGAAAGAAAGTGTGAGTCAACAGGACTTGTCTGCTATGCCGAGAGCCTTCTTTGACGGGGCTGAACATGATGGCCAATGTGGCTATGGGGTTTTTATTGTGGTAAATGAAAATTGCCATTATCATCTTTTCTGGAATGGAGGGATTGGTTCTAACAGTAAGGCAGAGGCAATGGCCCTTGCTGGCCTTCTTCATTTTTGTCTTTTTGTCAATCTTCAGGATGTTTCCATTTTTGGTGATTCTAAGGTCTTGGTTGATGGTCTTCGTGGTAAGAACATCATAAGGAAACCGCAGCTCTCTGGATGGATTGATAGGGTTAATTTTTTATGGATCAGATCTAAGGGTGTGTCCATTCGTCACATCAAGAGGGATCTTAACCAAGCCGCAGATGATTTATCCAAAAAAGGGCTCCGAATGGCTCCAGGTTTATGGTTCTTGCAGGTTTCTTTTGAGGGCAATATTATATCCATTCAGGACTTCCTCCCTCCTGATTTCTAACCTTGTCTTGACTCTGGCTCTTTCATCTTTCTCTGGTTTTGTTTTCTAGTAAGCTTTGATATTTCTCTCTGGTCGTTGAAGTTTTTCTTTTCCAGTGATCGCAGGTTCTTCGTGAGTGTTTACATAATCCTACTGTTGGAAGCAGTATACCGGGATCTGTTTCTTTTTGCTGCCTTCGATTTGCTATGGACTGCGAGTCCTCTATAGTTTCATTCCTTTATTGTCTGTAAATTTTTGGTTTCATTTGGAATTCCTGTTCAGATGTTGCTCAATCTTATTGGGAGCTTTTTTGGTTTATGCCGATCCTATTATAGGCTCATATATGTGGAACAATTCCGTCTTTCAGTTTTGGTCTGAGCCTTGGTGATAGATCTTTCGTATGTTGTTATATCATGTATATGAAGAACAACTGAACTGATATATTTTTCTTGTTTGTATTTCTGATATAAATGCAATATAGCTTTTTTGACCCAAAAAAAAGAAATTAGTCATGTATTCAACATAAAATTTAGGCCATCATCATATATAAATGCAATAATGCTAACCAAGATTCAAACTTTCATACATAAACAATTTGAAGAGAAATTATTGCTTCATACATAAGTAAAAGAGAATTACGAGATACAAGTACCATTTCTAATAAGTCCTATTCATGTGCTTCAGTAATATTGATCTACTTCCCATCCATCCAACACCATCTAAGAGTACAGAAGTGCAATTTCAATAGAATATGCCAGATAAGATAAAAATAAATCATGTCCATTCATTTCACCAGAACTTCCTCAAAGGGACAGAAGTGCATGTTCTGAAAATTGTTTCTGATAAAATTTCTAGAATTCTCTCTAAATGCATGAGGGTTTTAAAAACTAAACTATAAAACTAAAAATAGATTATTACAAAAATTGTTGAGGAGGTTTAAACGACCTTTCTCAAATTATGCAAAATAAAGAAAAAATAGAAACGAACATGATGATTAACTGTTATGCATTTGATATTTAGATCGTAAATGTCCGTCATGAGTTTGAGTTGTGTCGGTTCACCGATTTCAACTTTCAACTGCCCAGTGAACACAGTGTCGATCAGTGTTGGCACCATTTTCTCCATAGAAGTAGTTAGGCATCCCAGGGTCATCCACTAGTTGTGAGGTTTCACTAGATGTCGCCAATATGCTTCCTAGTTTAACCTAGTCATTTGCCTAATTGGTTCTTCTTTTTCTTTTGTTACTTGGCTCCACTGTAGTTCAAGTTGTTTTAAATTATGAAGAAAAATTGGAATAGACTCTGCCATTAGGTTGGTGCTATGTAAATTTTTGTTAATATTCTCAATAACATTGTTTACTGCTACTGTCACATCTGTTGTTGCCTTTTCTGCCTCTCTAAGCCTAGAAGCCCAGTTTGCAAATAAGATTTCTTTGTGTGACTCCTCCAGTTTAGGTAAGTCGGCCTTTCTCCCATCTTCTGAATTCTGCCAAGTGATGAAGTCGGAGACTCTTTTCAAGATTTCATCATATTCAAATCTCATTTCAATGAATTGACTTGTCAATTTGTCGCTTGTTTCGCAATAAGAATTCTATTGCGAAATATTCTAGCATAATAGTTCCTTTTGGTGCATTAGCTGAGAGTTAAGGCCACGCGCTTCAATAATAAACTGATCAATTTATGGATCATCCTTATGAAAATTAGTTATTTCTTGTAACTGCACTTCCTTTTCTACTAAGCTAGCTTGATGTCTTATTTGTATCTTCTCGAACTCTTGTTGAAGCTTAGCTAACTGTGTTTCTACTTGCTAGTAGGATTTTGCTTGCTGTAATTGTTGTTCAAGTGATATAATTTTATTTTATTTTTCCTTAAGCAACATTTGCACCTTTGTTTCTTTGTCGATAGTCGTTGTAGCATAGGCAACTATAAACTATGATAGTCTTGTAAGATTTTCAGATGGATCAATGGGTGAGTTTTTCCAGACAACATCCATCGGTTCATTATTAAGGGTAGTAATAGCTGTAGAATCCAATTTCCTTTTCTTCCGTTGTATTTCAACAATTGCTTTGTGTTGTGGGATATATAACACATCTAATGGGGGAATCTCCTCAATTCTCAAAACAATTTCAGAGGTGGGAGTGACAGTGATGTCCTCTACCTCTTGAGTATTTACAATTTCCTCTGCCGTAATTTCTTGAGTTTCTTTCTGTTGTGGAGTTTCCAACTCTGGCGTTTGTTCCTCTGTATGGAGTTTTTTATTAAATTTCTCCCATTCTTCTTCTAAATTAATCGCCAGGGGTTTTATTGGCTGGGTGGAGGTGGAATGGATTTTAACCTATTTGCTAGCTGAAATTTTTCTGTAGATTGGGCTATATATTTTTCTGACTCCTTGCTTCTACTTTTCCCATTTTGTGATTGTTGCTCTGACTGCTCTGACTCCCTAGTAGACTTATCTTGGGATTATTCTCTAGAATCAATTTTAGAATTTTCTTTGGAACCTCCTTCTAGACTTACAATGGGAGTAGGCTCCCTTATTGGTTCAATCAATAATTGGTCCAATGGGACCTTCAATAACCTCCTTTCTTTGTACTCGTGAAAGGCTTCAATATCTTCACGGTCAAAAATTAATTGTGCCATATGCTTCACCTCTATGAATGTTTTCTTCTGTAAAAAGATGTCATCAAATGCATCTTCCTCATTATTGAATACTTTCACTTTTACCATGGTGGTAAAGTCTTTGACAGTGCCAAATGGGTCATATTGCCTTCTTGGGAATTTAGGTAATTGCAGAAATAGCTTGATTGTTGCTTCTTTGAATGCATGCCCCAGGTCGTGCAATGCAAATTCTCCACACTGTAAAGGGAATGTAGGCCAAATGGCCTTCTTTGAATCCTTTAATGTTTTGCTCATTCCACCCTCACTAGCTGTTTGATAGGCTATCTCTTTAACCATCAATTTGTCCGGAACATAGTATGGGAGGACATGGAGGGAGGCAATGCTTCCAAATACCAAAGGGTACGTGAATTTTTCCTCCCCAAACCATCTAAACACTAGGAGGATATCTACCTCGACTTCCTTGGAAAACCAGGGGGCATCTTGGTTGTAAAGCTGTTTGTGGCTAGGGAGCATGACTCCATGACAAATTTTATAATAAATTGGTTGAAACTGAGGTTCCCACAAGTCTTTGTGGTATATATGAATGGGAAGCGGATCTTGGATAGTCCACTTCCATCCTATGACAGGAAATTTTGAACCAAAACAAATTGCATCCATTACATAGGCACTAGTAAAAAATGGAGGGTAAACTCTTGAAGCAACACTTCTTTTCCTTCTATATTCCATTATTGTTCTTGCTAAATTATCAAAAAAAAATTGTTCCCAATTCATTATAGTTGCATTTATGGTTGCATTTATCAATGGTAGCCATTGTAGGGAAAATTTAGTGTTATCGAGTTTTCCAAGTAATCTACATAGCATGGCCGCTCCAGAACGATGAGGGGGACAAATAGATGTAGTAGAGTACATACAATTCTTGTCTTTTTTGATTTGTCCCTCATTATTTGACCAAGTCTAGGTGCATTCTACTGGTCCTTGTTCTCTTTGGAAAACTTCTCAGCAAATTGCTTGTTGTAGATGACTTGTGGGTCTGGTAGGTGGTACATCAGTTGCAGGTTGTCTGGCATAAAAGATCCCATAACCTCTTGGCTTCTAATCCTAAATAATCTGTCTGAGATGTCAGCTTCATCAATAGCCCATTTAACCATGTCTATATAAGGGATTATCTTTGGACGTGCAACTATGTGATGCAAAAATGAGCATTTTGTCTCAAACATGGAGGCGTCTGAGGAATCACGACCGTCAACTGTGACCTTCATTTCCAAAATCCTTGGTTTCTCTTCTTCTAGTATATTATACATGGCTTCCCATGTAGAGGTTCCTTCCTCTCTACTGAATGTATCCATAAATAGAGGAGTCATTTATGGTTTCTCAGAGACAACTGCCTTGCCTTTCTTCACCATTGCTCCCAAAGATTTTCTCTTGGAATGGAATAATGCAGATAGCTTTTAAAAGGTGATAAGAAAGGAGTTTCATTTGAACGCAAGTGAGAAGATAGCATATCACGTTAAATGTCTATTCAAACATAAATGCAGTTAACTCTTACTAAATGCCCACTAATTCTTCATTATCTCTTGGCTTCAATGCTCATAAATGTCTACATCATAAGTCGGTAAGAAATATTCTAGGGTGGCGAGCCTTTAAATTGTGATAATGTCGATTTTGCGATTTGTGAAGCAATATCGCAGATCGCAATATCACATTATGACTTTTTTCTTTTCTTACCTTCCCTTACGTTTCTGCTAGATGCGATATGCGAGCCGCTCGTTTATTGCCTCAAAACATAGCTGCTTGTCAAGTTTTTCTATGTAAATACCTTTTTAATAAACATGAGACCTAAACATTTGTTCATAATGTATCCAAGGAGTGGGTCTGGGTCTTGATCAGATTTCACAATATTACCTGATGGTAAGTTTGTGATGTTCTTTTAAATGCTCGAAATGTGATGCAGTAAAAGTTACGATGCCATAGTAGTTTCTTATTTCACTTGCTTTGAAGTAACCTTTTAAGGCGGGCCCTTTATAAATAGCGATATGCGATGCGAGACTCGGTTTTGATGAGAAAAGAGTTAGGACCTAGTTTATATAAAAAAAAATATGATCGTTTCTAGATATAAAGCATGGAGTCCTCTTTTAATAGTTTTTCACTAGATTTGGTGGGTTAACAAGGTTTTTGATTATGCTCAATCATGCGACATGTAGGAAGGCAAGCATTTAGTAGTTCTTTTGAAAAAAATAGGTTTGATTTATATCTTTCTTTATTCCAAACTTAAATAAGAAAAATGCCTAAATGCTAAGTTTATTTTTGGAAGGATTTTTTAAAGGGTCCCTATTTATTAATGTAATATTTAGGCCGATAGGCCTTCCTATGCATCAACAATCATCGACACTTTTACCTTGCTCCGTTCGATCAGGTCAGACACTTTGAACCGTTGATTTGAAGTGTGACTACTTTTTCCAAATATCGATTGAGTTGCCAAGATATTTTTACTGCTTTTTCCCAACAATCTCTTATTAATATATTTTTTATTTTCCTTATTAATATATTTTTTATTTTTAAAAAGGATCACTTGCATGTTCTCTATTCTATGGCTGCTTTTTTTTGTTATCAATCTTTTTCAGCCTTTTTCTTAGTGGCCACATCCGCATGTGTACAACTGGCCATTAGCTTATAATGATCTTATTGTGGGTTACGCCATGGACTTTCCTTTCCTATCTAGACTCAATGGAGATAGGAAAGTCCATGAAGCGCAGGAAAGATGGAATTTTTCACAGAAAGAGTAGGAAAGTTGAAGAGAAATCCCTGGAGATTTCACCAGTCGAGAAAACTGAGACGAATTTTTCAAACTCCGCTCAGACGAGCCCTTCGAATGGTATGGCGACTGGAGGAATCTTGCGAAGCCCCTAGCTGAACACTGCAGCCTCAATTATACTATTTCGAAAAATGGTCGACCTGGACCTCTCTTCTAATCGTGTGAACATTTTCAACCACCCCCAAAACCTCTATATATATATTTCTTGAAAAACTGTAATCTCACACACCTTTGTGCGAAGTGAACACATTAATTAGTAAAGATGGAAAATCTTATGAACAGATTAGACACAATTGAAGAAAATTAGAGAGAAACGGCTTCTAATGTGACATCTCAGACATCCATGGCAGCAGGTGAGTTACCTATTTGTTCTTGATTATTGCATTCAAATTTCATTTTTCTATTTAAACATTCGTTTCTCTGCTTTCTGCGATTTTTGTCATTTGGGAGAAAGATTCTTAGTTTCTGCACACAATAATGATGTATTTTTTTATGATATTAGGTAGAAAGAGACTTAGTTTTTGGACTTATTGATGACGTCATTCTCGGGGAAGTCATTCCTCGATTATGTCGGGCAATGTCATGGGATTCCAGGGCGGTCCTAAGGTTGTTGAGTCGATCGTGGGGCAATGCTATGGCGGATCATACCACATTATTATATGATCGTGTTTATAATGCGGCTGCTATTATCTCCCCGGGAGAGTTCATTGTATCGCATATTTTTGAGTCCAAGAAATGCCTCAACAAGACAAGTTTGTGTGTGTGCAAACCCTCTCGTGGTATGGAGAACGCACTTCCACCACCTCCGAACGCGGCATTTGATTTTGTGTTTGTGTGCCACGGTGAGAGCTTATATTTGTTCACTTCAGGCGTTGTAAGAGAAGAACGCAAGGTTTGGCATAAGGTGTACAAAGTGTGGTTGCTCAATTTAAGAGAGTTCAATGTTGTTTGGAAAAGACTACCCTGCTTGCCCATGTTAGGGGATTATATTTACGTCTCCACAACTTGTGGGGGACATAGCTACATATGGCAGCGAAGTGGATCTCATGCCTTAGAAACCAACATATGTAAACTGTCGAGAAACAAAGAAAATGGAAGTGACTGGAAATGGGAATATGTTAACATTAATACTCAACTTCCCTGAAACTTGATTCTGGATAAATCAAACAGGTTTCCAACCTATATTGAGTTGAATCGTAGGATTAATAACGAGCTTGTTTACAAAAGTGTATTCGGAAGATGTCCTGCTCCAGACGACCTCTTTCCAGAGGAGTTGACTGTAAATGGAAGACGTCCAGCTCCGTCTCAGTCTCAAAACGAGGATTATGTTTTTATGATACCGAAGGCCGATCACGATGACAACCAGCCTTTAATCTATGGTGACTTGTATCGCTTGTATGTACATAAAGACATAAATGATGTACTGCTGTGCATATCGAAAGTAGAAATGGAAAATGTGGAGCATAGAATAGTGGGAGAGGGTACTGAAGAATGGGATGAATTTGCGGGGCATTGGGATAATGGGCTTTTTTGGATCGACGACAACAACAGATTGCCTAGGCATAACCAAAGGTTCTCCACCACCCTTCAAACATTTCTCTCACCTACTCCATGGAAAACATTGGATAACGCATTGGATATGGAGATAAAGAAAGTCTCCCACTTGATGCTGGCGCAAAATGGACCTATCTATTGGTTTGAATTTTTAGCTGGCAACAAACAATGGTGGGAAGATCAGTAGCCGTAGCTGTTTCTGTTTCAGGAAGATTAATCTTACATATTCTAGTTTTGATTCAAGAATTGAAAGGAATTTTCGCTTTCAAATGTGATGCTATTAACCTTTAAAATTTACCACTGTGTATAAGGATATTAAATTTTTTCACTGTAGATGCTTATGCTGATCAAGTTTCTGAAAAATGTATTATCGGTAATTCCTTTCCCATCGGGAAAATGTTGGAGAGAAAATAACCAATATATATGTGGTCTTATGAAAACATTGTCTCATGACAAGTCAAGAAGTATTTTATTTTTCTTCTGATGATTTTTGTAGAAGAATATGTGTAGGCAAGAGATTCCTAATGTTGTGCAGGGACCAGTGATTGATATAGTACTGGTCCCACCAAACCACCAGTGATTGAGACTTTTGAAAACAAAATTTAAACAGAAATAAATAACATTATGTATAAATAAGTATTAATTTATGTCCAAAAATCACCCATACATTGATTGGGCCCACAACTGTCCATAAATAGTATTTTACTACTTAATACTGCAAAACATATTAACCCAAGTAGAAAACAGCTAAAGCCATAAAGGCTTCCAAACTGGTCTATTCCAGAAGTACAAAACAACAGTCACTTCAACCCCCACTCATCAGAACTGCAACTTTGCATCCCAAATAAATATGCCTACCTGCACATAACAAAAGGGAATGTATGTCAACCATAACCGTTGTGTTGTTCAACAACTAAACACCCTATGTTCAATAAATGACACCCAACCCAATAACATTTAAACCCACTTTGTTCAATAAATGACACCCAGACCCAATAATTGCAACAAATGACACCCAACTCACTCTATTTCTCATTAAAACAGATCAAAGCACATGGGTCAACAAATAACCAATTCCCAACCATTAGATCACATCAAATTAAATCCCTACCACACATTCAAAATGAAGCCATTGCAATCCATGTGCATCCATGTCCACCACTTAAATTCAAGTCCCCAAAACTATAAAAGAAGTCCACCCATTGTTGAAGTTTCATCTTATGCTTTCGAACTATTCAGCAAACTTGAAGACAACATCACAAAACAGTGGCCAATATATCCAAGTTAATTATATGAATTACAACTCTTTCTTCTTATAGTTCTGTTTTCATTGTTTTCATTTATCATATTTCTTACATGGTCTGTCTGGCCATAACTGCTAGAAGGATACCTGGATGGTTTCACAAACAATCATTGAAAGTCGTTGTTCTTACAGTTTTGTCCATAGGGTTACAGTTAACATTTTTTATACAGTTACAATTAACCTTTTTTATACAGAGTTTATGTATGTGTTCTAGCTTATTATGGCTACAGTTATTCGATCATCAGCTTCATAGTGATTACAGCTTACATATCACAGAGGTTACGCGTGTCGTGTTAGTACTGTAGTCACAACTTGTTTAGCTTATAGGAATTGAACCTATTGAATACAATCGTATCCATCTAATCAACCAACTTGGTCATATCTCTGATTAAATCTTATGCTTAAAACGTGTTTTTTTTTGTATGTTGAATATGGATATGCTTACCTTATGAACTATGATGAAACGATACAAGCTCTGATCATAGCCTAAGCTGAGTAACTGTTTAGTGATACTAATGAAGCTTGTGACTAGTGATAAGGAACATGTATTACTAAGGGTCTGTGTTTATTACATGTTATGATAGTGTTAATTAGGGATATACCTATACAGATTACTTATAAGTTAGAACAGGTATACTAGTATGATTACGGTCAGAATACTGGAATTGATGAAACTCGTGTATCTTACTCAATACGTGATCTAGTATGAAGCTAAGTTGTATAAGCTATATAACATAATACATTGAACAAAGGTATGTATCATATTCAATGGATCTCATTCATCTTATCACTAGTAAGCTCTATACACTAAAAATCTCATATTAGTATCTGAGCATGGTTTCAGTTCACCCTTATCTATGAGTGAGCTAGAACAAAGCTCTGTATAATTACATATGTTATATCTATATTAAATTTGAATCCAGTCTATTAGGGAGATAACCAACCTGTGATACACGTACTTTATCATATCTATACATGTATTTCTTAGGTTAGTACTGATAGGTCAACCTTTAGATGATGTTACTTATAAAATATATGTGCTATTACTTATGTCGAGTGTAATGAGAATGAGACAAGCAAGTGATTAGGTAAACAAGCATGGTTAGTACCTTCTTATTACCTGTATTCCCTAATCTTTAACAGATATAAGGAGAATGATGTAATTCATACATGTTTACATACCTCATTGGTTTAGCTGTATAAAGCTGTTGAAAGTAAATGGAAAATGATATTTGAAACAACTATCATAGAATCTACTTGAATCCATATAAAAGTTGCTAAATTGATGAACTATGGATTTACTTGGAATGACATTTGCAAAATTTTGACACTACCCTATGAAAGTGAAACATTTACTCTCATTATGAAAATAGTAACATACATGTTGATAATTTCCTGTAATAGAGGAAAAGTATTTTTGCAGAAGTAATAACGCATAATTTGACATATATTCTAATGTCTAAATGCATGCAATAATTTTACAGGTTGTTGTATATATCAAAAGGAAGTTACTCTGCTCGTACAAGGAGAAGTGGCAGGAGAGTGACAAGGGGTGTGCAGCTGCGATGCACATCGTCTGATGAGGACAGGACAGCTGATGTCAATGCCAACAATGCACCAGGGAACATTGTTGAGGATGACCATGTGACAGCAGCTGATGTTAACACGCCATCAACCACAGAACCACCATCAACAACAGTCCAAGGAGCAAGCTCAACTAAAAAGATCAATGCTATAAGAGGATGGACAAAAGAACAAATGTTAGTTGCAATTGACGACATAGAGTTTAATGGATACTCAGTTCGGGCATCTGCAAAAAAAAATGGTATTCCTCCCTCATCAATACATTATTGGATAAATGGACTGACTCATACAAAACATAGAGGGCC
>APFE030418848.1:14860-28280 GCA_000404065.3 Pinus taeda
AATTACGGTTAACAACAATAATATTTATTTATTTATTATTATTACTATTATTATTTAAGTGAGAGTGGGTCCTTCTATTCAATTATCTAAAAAAGTTACTTAATGTACATAAAAAGTAAAGGAGGTGTGGCCCACAAAAATGTCAAGCCAACCATAGCCTTTGTTACAGAGATATTGTCTCAAACAATGGGCTGAGGGCCCACAATACATTACAAAAAGTTCTCTGTAGATTGTGTGATCTTCCTCCAAAGATCTAACAATCGCGAAGAATTTTGAGTGGCAAACATGCCCACCCCTTATCCTCTAACTCGAACCCGATGAGCCCAATGAACCAAATTTAACTATCATTTTGGGTTTGTCTGGGGAGATATCCCTTGATCACTTTACCTACCCGAAATCCACCATATGTGCGCGATCCTGATGAGGTTGTGTGATTAGCATGGTATTTAACCACTGAATCAGACCCGAAGCTAGATTAATATTCCTTCTAAGCAATTTTGCGTTTGATTTTCTGGTTAACTTTCTTGCTATTATCCACGCGAAATGCATGGGATTACTGTGATTTCACCGACCTGATGCCCTTTTATCTGAATCCTTGTCCCAATTAATTAATGTAATTAGGGTCCATATTCCAATATTAATGTAATTAGGGTCAATAAATGTATCCTTGGCCCAACTATCCTATTTATATTTATACTTTCCGGCCTGAGAACCATTAGTTTATATATTTCTAGGAGCAATTTCTAGCCCAAAGGCCAAATGCAGACTTTGGAGGGGTCCTTGACCTCCTCCACGCACTTTGCCATATACTGCTTCCCCCTGTGGACCCAAATTCATTTGTCTCCCTCAGTCTTCATCCTACTTATTGTCGTTGCTCTGATAGACCTCTCTGTCTAAGGTCGCCTATCTGGAACATTCTTCCCTCAAATGTCCTTGGGGAATCCCTATCCAGTCATATCTTATATTTCTTTTGGAACAAAGCACGCCTTCGCTTGCTAAAATATCTGCTAATTTTTTTGTTGTTTTATGCACATGGATAAAACTAAGGGTTCTCATGTTTTGCAAGTGGGATTGAATACATTGATAGACTTACAATAACCTCTAATGTCTCTCTTTGTCTGGTGCTGAGCCATTGCCAATTTTCTTGACCAAATTAATTATCAATTCGAAACCAGCTTCAATTATGATGTTATGTAAATTTGAGTCCCTCAAGATTTCTAGGAGATGTTCCATGGCCATGAGATCTACCATATTATTGGTGGCCTTCCCCAAATGATAGTGAAAGATGGTTTTTATGATACCCCTTTCATCTCTTATGACTCCTCCATAACCAGCCATACCAGGGGTTCTATTTGAGGCTTCATCTATATTGCATTTCATAAAACCCTAAGGTGGAGGTTGCAAGAATTCCTTATCAGCTTTTATATGACTTACTTTCTTGTTTGTGCCCTGGGGGAAAGCCCCTGCAGTCCCAAATTTAGAAGTATCTGCTCATCTTGATCTTGAGTTCGATTATCAGGCAGGCTTTTTAAAAGGGTTCCTACAGTGTCTTTAAGTTGTCTTATGATCTGAGTCATGATGCTCTGGGGTGATCCAATCTTGTTCATGAAGATTCTATTGTTTCGTTCTTTCCAGACATCCTAGATTATAAAGCCTGGAACCAAAGACGATGCTTTGTTGATTATTTCATTTGTAGAGAAATTTTTCCTCCAATTCTTTAAAGTACTAGTGATGTTGCCAATGTCCCTGTCTATTTGTCTAAATATTGAAGCCACCCAATTCCATAAGTTGGAGGTGAATGGGAATAGGTTGAGAAGGTGTTCCATAGTTTCTTCTTGTGATTCACATAGCTGGCATCTAGATGGACCAACTACCCCTCTTTTCCTGAGGTTTTCCCAAGTTAGAATTTTTTTATACTGCACTAACCACATGAACAATTTAATTTTCATCCAGTTTTGGTTCTACCATAGATCCTTTCATACCTTATCAAGGTTTGGGAAGTCGAGCCCCAGGGCTATTCACCTGGCCTCTTTGAGGTTAAAGTTGCTTTCATTGTTATTACCCCATCTTAGTTGGTCTGAAGATGTTGATTTCAGAATCTTTCTCTGTTCCAAGGTGACTGTAAGAGCTTCTGCCTGGGCTTTCAATGGGGAGTCATCACTGTAACCTTGGTTCTTCCATTTTCACCATTTTCCATCACTTCTTTCCTGATCCAAAAATTCATTTACTCTAAGCATCCCTTTGTTGTCAGTTTCATTCTTGAGACTGACAAATTCTTCTTTTAACAGTTTAGGTTCCTGTTGCCAATTATCCTCCAAAACCAAGCAAGGTTTCCATCTCTGATCTCCCAGAAACTGTGTTTCTAAACTATGGCTCTATTCTCCCAAGCTTTGTTCCAAATGTGGGAGCCTTTGATGAGCCCAGACATCCTAATGTAATCCCTTTCTTGCCAATTTCTTGCATATTTTTGTTTCCATACTTTGGCCCAAGGGGAAACCGATTCTTTTAGCCATCTCCACCATAGTTTTGCCCCACAAGACTTTGTTTAGGGTTTCAGGGTCATCAAGTCCCAAACCTCCATGTACCTTTGGCTTACATATTTGATCCTAGGCTACCAAAGCCCATTTTTTTCTCTTCCCCTTTGCCCCAAAGAAAATCCCTTTGGATATTTCTGATGTGTTGCATTACTCCTTTAGGAGCTAGAAGGACTGATAGCATGAAGATGGGGATAGTTTGTAGGATATCTTTTGTAAGCACTAGCCATCCTGCTATATTCAAAGACCTATTAGTCCATTTCCGGATTTTATCTTGTAGTTTATTAGTAATCGACCCAAACTACCTTGCTTAGAGGTTTGTCTGTTAGAAGTACTCCCAAATATCTGGATGGTAGCATATCTCTTAGGAAGCCTAGAATTATGGTGAGGTTTCTTTGAATAGCAATATCAGTATTAAAAAGGAAATTTTTTTATTTGCTTAGGCTTACCTCTGTCCCTGCAGCCAAAGCAAAGTCGTTCAGGATTTGTTTGAAGGCTTGAGCTTCCTTTACCATGGGTGTACCCCGCAGCATGGTGTCATCCACAAATTGTTGATGGGTCAAGGCATCCCCATCTAAAGTGAGTTTGAGACCCTGAATTTTTCCTTCTCCTTTGGCATATTTAATCGCATTGCCTAGCTCTTCCATCATGAAAATAAAGAGGAAGGGTGAGAGCGGATCACCTTGTCTGAGTCCTCTCAAGGGCTTAAAGGTCTTGGATGGTGAGCCATTTAGCAGGATTGAAAAACTTGGTGTGGTTACAAGGGCCATTACCCATCTTATCCAGTTATGGCCAAAGCCATATACTATCAGTACTTCCTTTATGTAAGCCCAACTCAGCTTATCATAAGCCTTTTCTAGGTTAAGTTGAATGATCATACTTGCCTGCTTATTGCTCTTAAGTGATTGAACCACCTCGTGAGCTTGAATGATATTATTAAGAATTTTCCTGCCTTCCACATATCTAGTTTGCTCCTCAGACACGAGAGTTGGGAGAAGGGGTTTAATTTTGTTCTCAATTACTTTTGAAATAATTTTATACACCACATTGCATAATGATATGGGTCTAAATCTGTCTGGTGTGATAGCATCTCCTGCTTTGGAATTAGGGCTATGAAAGAGGTGTTGAGCGCCTTCAGAACAGTTTTGTTTTTCCTTGAGTCCTCCACCACACCGAGGATATCTTGCTTGACTATTTCCTAGCATGCTTTGAAGAAGTCAACGTTCAAACCATTCGGACCTGGAGCTTTCCCATTTTGCATTTCTTTGATGACTTCGTTGATTTCCTCTTCATTCATTGGTCTGTTAAGATTATAATTGTCTTCTCTTGTCACTAGCTTAGGAATGTTCTTTGTGAAGTCCTTGATAAATTGAGATTTGTCTATGAGAGGCTCCTAAACTATGCCTTGGAAATGCTGAACCAGAACAATTTATATTTCTTGGTGTGTAGTGAACTGTTTTCCTTGAGTATCTTTGATTTTTGAAATCTTGTTATGCGACCTATGACCCACGGTAGATTTGTGAAAAAACCATGTATTCCTTTCTCCTTCTTTTAACTATTGTACCCTCGATTTCTATTTCTAGAAAATCTCCTCTTGCTTGCATAAGCCTTGTTGAACATAATCAGTTTGTTCCTTACTCTCCTTGGTGAAGCCTCTAAAATAAGGGTTTGGTTAATTTCCTGTAGTTTCCATTTTGTTGGTTTTTTGGCTTCGAATATATTTCCAAATTCATTCTTGTTCCAATCTTTAAGCATTTGTTTGATGTGTTTCAATATCTGATGCAGAAGGAACATTTTAGTACCCTGAACTTACGTGTCTTCTATCCACCATCTTTTAATATTGTTGATGAAGTCAGGATGGGTAAGCCAAATGTTTTCAAACCTGAATGTTTTATTTCTTGGAGTTCCTATAAAGGATGCTTCAATTTGAATAGGCCATTGGTCTGAGCCTCAAAAGGAATTATCATTGCTACCAAGTTATGGCCTGTAAGGATGAGGTCCTCCGAGATAATGAATTTGTCAATTTTAGAGGCCACTTGAGACGCTCCTCCCCTCTTATTATTCTAGGTAAAGATGCCATTACTTGTCTATGTATCTACAAGCTTCATGATGTTTATGAAATTCTAAAATGCTATAGAATCTCTGCCTAGTGATCTGGTCCCCCCATTTCTTTCGATAGAGACCTAATCATATTGAAGTCTCCTCCTGAAATCCAGGGGATACCCGAATGTCTTCCTCTTAACTCCTCTAATGAGGTTAGAAGTCTGAGTTTATCTTCCGGTTTTTGTGGACCATAAACATTTGTGAGAAAATAAACTTCCTTGTCCCCCAAAGGTTGGATGGCCACTAATAAATAGTTCTTGGATGCTTCAGCATCTGGGATACCAAGCTTCTGAGGGTTCCAAAGTGTGAGAATTCCTCCTACTGCTTTGCCTGATTTAACTTCTAGATATTCATATTTGATAAGTCATTTGCTATGTATCTCTCTTATTTTGTCTACTAAACATTTTGTTTCCTGGATGAAAATTATATCTAGTTTTTCTTCTTTCATCTTATTCCTAAGATTTCTTTGTTTCCTTTTACTTCCTAGACCCCTAATATTCCATGTTGTGAGCTTCATTAAGAAAGATTTGTAAATGAGTAACTACTTACTTTTTTCATCTTACCTTAATTGATCATGAGTTTTCCACATTCTATCAGCAGCTCATTCTATTTTTTCCTACCTCTATTCCTGCCTGGGTTCCTAGGAGCTAGTCCCGATATTGCCTTCATTGTTTTAACCCCTTCATTGTCCTGAATATCATGGTTTCTTTTGACCCCCGTACCTTTTTCTTGAGTTCTCCATAGGAATAGCTGTTGCACTCTATTAAACTCCTCTTGAGCCAGTGAATCCATTCCTTTGGTAGTTCCCTACTCCAGGAACTTTTCTAGATCTATATGCTCTCTATCCAAAATATTCTGCAGTTCATGATCCTCTATTCCCAACTTGCTCGGGGACATTTCTTGGTCCCTATCAAGTTCCATAGTGTTCGGCAGATCCTCCATTTGTTGGTTCTTTTCAGGCAAATCCTCCATGCTATCTTCCTTTTCCTTCTCTGTAGTGTTGTCCTCTAGTATCTGGTTCACTTTATTGTGCTTCTCTTCTTCTTCTAATACCTTGAAACTATTCTGACTAAATTGCTTTTCCTCATTGACATTCTTCTGGTTCTTTATCTCTCCTTTACCTATGCTCCCCACTTTGTTAAAGCTTTCAGTTTCTTTCCTTGAGGTTGCTTTAGTTCTTCTTTCCATTTTGTTTAAGGGGCAGTCTTTGAATAGATGCCCATGTTCATTGAATTTGTGGCATCTGAAAGGAACATGCTCATAGTCCATCTCTGGTAGAGCTTTAGAAAGGTCCATCTCTATGCATATACGGGCAAAGGAGGTGTATTTTCCTCGCATTGTGGCCTTTGATATTTTTAAAAAATGCCCTAATTTATTTCCTATGGCTTTTAATGATTCTGGCTGCTAATAATCTAGAGGTAGGGAATAGAGCCTTACCCATATCAGGACCGAAGTGAATGTCTCACGCTCCGGGACAAAATTCATCACCTAAGGCTGCATATAGAGGCCTGTATTAGCATAGAAGTAAGGCCCTCCTTCAAACACCCTATCTTTATCCTTTATGTTTGTAAAAACTACAGTGAAGAAACCCTTGGATCCAAGGTGCAGATCTATATCCCCCTTAGGTTTCCAATGATTCTTTATCCATGCATTTAAAGTCTTCTCTGTTGGCCATAACTCCATGAATTTACAAATAACTACATAAGTCGCCATCTGTTCCCTATGCACTTGTAGCACTGGATCACTTAACACCACTTGGGGTGTGATGGTTTCCCTAGGCTTACATGGTCCAATCTGATTTCTGGTGTCAGCATTCTGATTTGTTGGACACCTAATCCTAAATGGGTTAGTGTGGAAGCCGAGTGGACAAAGCAGTCCAAGAGACCTTGGGATATGAATCCCAACGGTCACCACATGTACTATAAATGTATATCAAATTGTTAATAAAATTGAATTGCATGCTTTATCTTTTACATCTTTCTCGCTCCCCATGTGTGTTTAACATGGTATCAGAGCAGGCAATTGCTGGTCCTGCTCCAATTTGAGCCACTTGATTTTGTGGTCTCTATATATGTCAGCTCTGCATTTTTGTAGCCTGACACATCTGCCCTCTGCGTGATAATTAGGGTCTGCCCTCTGCGCTATAATCTGGGTAACGCCTGAGACTGTGCACTGACTGGTCTGAACGCTGCTCCTATAGCGGCTCTCTGCATACAAAACGTCCTCTGTCGTTCTCAACTAATCCACTGAACTGCCTCTGTCCTGACATGGTATAATTTATCTTTATGCTCATGTGTAACTCCTATTTTCGAACTCAAAGATTCCCCGACTGTTCTGAAGAGAGCGTTTCATATTTACAGAAAATCCATAAGAATCTAATTGGAATGTGAGCCATGTTTGACAACATGAGTTGCTTCTACTGATTAATACCCATCTTCACAATCCAAAATACTTGGGCATTCACTGCGATATTCAGAGATTAGCAATTTCTCACCATCTTGGCCAATCGCTGATATTCTGGGTAGTCTCTGAGATAAATCCTTCTTCGCTTCTCACCTGATGAAGAGTCATCACTATTCCATTATTTTCATCATTCTCTTTTCTCGGCGATATTCCAGGAGTTGCAGTGAGAGGGGTGATTCTCATCCAACCCTTCTTTGAACTAATCCACACAGGAATGCGAAACGTCCGACCCAGCTCTGCCTCAGAAACGGATTCAACACTGAGGAAGTGGCCATAGCTCGCACCTATTTCGTGAAGAGAGGGATGGTTCCATCCTAGAGCCTCCGAGATTGCCTTCAGTTCCATCCTAGAGCCTCCGAGATTGCCTTCGTCATTGAAGAAAAGTTCCTGGTGGCGTTCGTGGAGCCAGAAGTAAAGTATGAAGAAAATGGCACGAAGATCACTTCTATTCACTGTAAACATGTGCAACGAATTTCCTGAGATATGAAGGCATATAAATTCTGTTCTTGATCTCCTGTGGAAAACATCTGAATTCTAGTTGTCATCTTCTTTGGAATGCTATCTGAAGATCCAAAGATTATAATATTCCAAACAAAGATGTGGGGCTTGACAACATTACAGTGTATTGTATGACTAGTATCACTAGCATGAGGTATGACTATGGTATGGCTCTTACGTCATGAGGAATGACTATGGATCTTATTCTCCGAGATCTGTATTACTCTCTCAGTAGCATCGAATACAGTGGCACACAATATAATGGCTCGATGTATATGCTCTGTGGTTTGATATGATCGACAAAGGCTCATTGTGGCTTGTTTATATATATATATCAGTAGTTTTTTATATGATTCGTTGTAGCTAGAAATATTCTCAAATGCTGGATTTATGTGGTTCTATAGCTTGTATGGCATCTTTGTAGCTCAGGTTGATTAGATCGTCTGGAAGATCATACGGCATCTTTGTAACCCGTATCCTTGTGACTTGAGAATAGGCATATAACTGAGTGACAAGTATAACCCGTATTCTACTATGATATGGTCTGCATTTCTCCAAGTAAGGGATTGCATTTTTTTTATGATAAGGTCCGCAATTTCCAAGGCTTGTAGGCCCTCAATTCTTTGAGCTTGCATACCGTGAGGCTCACACCATTGGCTCACATACTCTGTGCCATGACTAGTATTTATCCAGCCATAAATCGCATAAATTTCTATGGTTCTCATTCATATCACCATGGATCGTTTCTATCACATATGCCTTGATATTTTACTTTGTGACTAGACGTGGATCATATCTGGCCGATGCTTTGACAATAAAAATGAACTGTTGCAATGGATGGCCACGAGACAGTGGTCATTGTGCGTGAGTGGAAGGAACATCAATTCATCTTACCAAACGTATCATGGAAGCATTAAAATGGTTGGCGCATAAGTAATTGGATGAGATTTGTAATCTTGAACACTGTGCAAGCTGAAACTCGACAGTGTGGATGAACCCATATTGAGTTATGTACGCAGATTTGTGGAAGCATTGCATTTTATATTGTGTTGGTAACTCCTGCGTTTGGTGAATGTTGACTGCGTCTTGTGTGAATACATCAAATTGACTGTGTATGCATTGGTATACTTATCCTCTTTGTTGAGTATGTGATGCGGTGAGCTCTTATTAATGTTGGAGATCGATTTGGTGTGAGTCTCTTCGTATTCCAGCACACATAGTATCTTGAAGGATAAATATAGTAAGAACCTTCTTGTTAATGGCAACACGCAGGGCTAGTAGCCACTAGGCAGCTTGAGAAAAGTGATGCGAATGGTCGTTGGCGTCCATGGTTTTTTCAACATTGTTGTCAGCATAATATATATTTTGGCAGCCAGTAATAAGCTGGTATCAGGCCCATATACCGTGCTCCCATGATTTTCTTATTGTCATATTTCAATATGATTTGGAGAAGCTCGAACCACACCTCACCAAGGGAGATTTGTTATTCACTGTGGAATAGTTTTGGCTAGTCTTTGCATCAGATTTGGATTTTTGATTAAAGTAATGCTCCATTTTTCTAAGAAGCTTGAAATATCTTTCCAAGAAGCTTTTAGCTTTCTGAGGAAGTCAAAGTATCATTAAGGCATTGCATTTTTTTGGGAAAATGGATCAAATTGGTGAAGTATTAGAGTTTTTGAAAACTCTAATACAATCTACTTCTAATGACACATTCCAAATCAGCAAAGCCTCTCTCTCAGAAATTCAGACATGTCTACAAAATGCACAGGAAAAGATTGATTTTTTGCAACTTGAATCACAGCTACAACAAGAGGAGCTACATCAAAATAGACATCATTCTGAACCTGTTTTTGTTCAGAACATTGAGACAACCACCCATCAGCAGCAAGTTGATAAAGCAACAATTGTACATGCAGATGCAGAAACTCAGTCTGCACTTCCCAAGCCCATCATCAGACCTTGGGAACAGCTTGTCCACAACAAGCACAGAATCGGTCTTGGATATGACAAGGACTTGTCCTTTCATATTCCAGACTACGCCAAGCCCATTCAATTTCAGAGTGTTGGATTCATTCATGACAGTTCATCTGCTCCTCATGACAGTTCACCTCCAGGTGTTCCAGACTCTGCTCCTCTTCCACAGCAACAACAACAACAGATCGTGAAATGCCAACACTGTGATCGAGTTGGCCATCTGAAAGATCACTGTTTTGATCTTCATCCATGTAAGCACTGTCATAAACCTAGCCATTCTTCACACAGATGCTTCAGCAACAAACGTCCTGCAAGAAAAAAGATTCATCTTGGATGGATCGCTTCTTGGCAATGGGCATCAACAGCCAAGAAGATATTCCAGACACATGTCAGAACTTGTTCCAGAGTATTGAATAGTCTTGCAGTTGAGTTCTCTCCATCTTCTCACCTTGTATCTGACAGGGGGGGAAATGATGGTCATCTACAAGCTTCAAAGACACATCAAGCGAGCTTGAGCCACAACCTGCCACATCAGTTTCAGAGTTGTAGCCAGAGACAAAGATGCCTGAACATGCCTTCAGTTGGTGATGTGGGACACTTCCTCTAGCAGAAGACTTATAGCTTCTTGCTAGTTTTGGAAGAGTTCCGGAGACAAAATTGAGAACACTTCCTCTAGCAGAAGACTTACAGCTTCTTGCCAGTTTTGGAAGAGTTCCAGGAATTGCATAAGCATTCCAGAGTTGTTGGTCATCCTTAAACCATCAGAGGTTGAGACTTCCCTTTTCAGGTTGAAGTTCTACCTTTTATGCGGGGTGAGGCCTCCCTTTTACGGTTGAAGGTTTCCCTCTTTAAAACAATAGGATCACTTCCTCTAGCAGAAGACTTACAGCTTCTTGCCAGTTTTGGAAGAGTTCCGGGAACTGCACTAAGCGTTCCATTGTTGGTGGCTATCCTTAAACCACCACCCTTTTTTACCAACATTTCATAGAGCACATTCAGCCTAGTGCTACCATGCATTATTGCACATTTTGTATTACAACTCTTTTCTTGGACTCATACATAACCCTTCGGATTAAGGGGGGGAATGTTGGAAACCTAATCCTAAAGGGTTAGCGTGGAAGCCGAATGGACTAAGTAGTCCAAGAGACCTTGGGATGTGAATCCCAACGGTCACCAAATGTACTATAAATGTATATCAGATTGTTAATAAAAATGCATTGCATGCTTTATCTTTCCATTTGTTTCTCGTTAACCATGTCTGTTTAACAGTCTCAGAGAGCTCAGGTTAGCACCTGCTAACCTGCTCCAAATATTTCCAAAATATATGCAAAAATTAATGTCAGACAAATAGAGAAATCTGAAAACCTGAAAGTGCAATAGCCTCCACTAATGTGGAATCAAACCAAATAAAACACGATCATAACATGGTAAAACTCCATATCGACAATAGTACAGAAAAATATTAACATAGAATCAAAGCTAATAAAAAGAACAAGAGAATTATTGCATCTATTAGATCTGCTGCTAAGAAATACAAGGGGAAACCCTCTATTTATAGTAACCTGGGAGGAATCCAACATTTAAGAAGGATAGTTGCAAGTATACAATTATTTAATGATTTACCCAAGTTAACTTACAAATGTCTGTACACTAACAAACCCCTTAAGTGAAACTTAGGTGAGTATTAAAAAGGAGGCTAAATTCCAAAAATGGGTCTCGGTTACACGGCCATGATAGGTACCCATGTACAAAGTACTTATAACAGTTGAAAAAGAGAGGGATAATCATTTTGTTGTGGACTACTGAACACCATATGTTGCAACTGAATACAATAAGTGCATAATAGTCTTCAAATTTGAGGTTGACATATTCAATACCATTATGTCTTTAACTCTCTGCAAACATTTGATAAACATTTCCAAATTGCTTCAATAAAAGTGTCAAAAGCCTCACTTTTGTTCTTTAAAAAGTAGACCCAAGTTTGTTTGGAGTTGTCATCAATGGATGTAAGTAGATAATGAGCCCTTTGAAATGAAAAGATAGGAATAATACCTGCAACATCATTGTGAACAAGTTAAAGACCTTTAGAAGCTCTCCAATATTTTCCCTTAACAAAAGTACCTTGAAGATGCTTTCCAAGAACACACCCAGTACAAACACCATCAAAAAGAGAAATACGCATAAGATTAGTGACCAAATTTTACTTAGTTGCTAATCATAACAAGAGTTTAAGTGACCACGTCTCATGTCATAATTTAGTCAACTCATTTGAGTGAAAAAGTAATACATTGATAGGAGGCTCCACTACAAAATGAAAAAATAAGTTCAAGTGTGCATGATGATCCACTTTCCCTATGGAAACAATTTGTGTAGGGTCCTCAATTTCATGAAACAAAAATAAAGAGTAAACAAGATTGTTTTCCTTGAAACAAAATATGTAATCTGATAAATTGAGAGAAAATTAGTTGAAAGACTAGAAACATATACAACATTGTTGATCATGTCATCTATCATTTCAATGGAACATTGCTCTTGAAGTGGTAAAGGTGAAGAGTTGTCCATAAATATATGCTTTGTACTACATGAATTAATGGAAGCAAACACTTTCTTAGGTGCAACCATGTGATGGGTTGCTCCAAAATCAATTATCCATTTAGGTAAGAAGAAACTTGCAATCACAGAGATTGGTTTAGCATTTCTTATATGATTTCCAAAAGAAGATAGATTGACAATTAAATTGTGTTTCTTCATTTCTGAAGTGAAGGCAACTAATTTCTACAAACAAGATTTGAATGACCTTTCCATAAAATTCACATTTAAGAGGTCTATTATTTCCTTTAAAATCTTGTTTCATTGAGGGATTTGAAAAGTTAACACTCCTTTTTACCTTGAATTTGTTTCCCTTAGATTCCTTTTTATGTTGTATCCTTGAATTTGAAGGTGAGATAGCTATAAAAATTCCACAGCCAAGAGCACCCATTTCGATGAGTTTATCCTGCTCGCAAGTAGTTGTTCAGTAAAAGAATCAAAAGCAGGAAGACTCACAAAAGATTGGCCCAAGGCATCTTGAGTTCAATATAAATGTGGAAACAAACACTGAACAAAACTTGCCTAACTTAGAGAGCACTGCCAAAATGAGTTGTTCATCACTTTTCTCAATTTTACAATCTTTTAATTGAGGCTAGAGAGATAGAACTTGGAAATGAAATCTTAAATAGTATCAAAATTACTAGGATTGAGAGTAATTAATTCATTTTCCAATTGATGACCACAAATTGCATCCATTTTTCCATGATGCTTCCATCACAGTGTCTATCATTTAGAACGAAGATACAATACATTCATCTATTTGAAGTCTAAGTGTGATCCAAGTATGTTTTGGTTGCCACCCACCTATCCCACTTGGACCCCCACAATTGTCTCTTTCAGTTTTTTAGTTTCCGGAATTGTAGCACAATTTACTATTTTTAGCAGTTTTTTCGGGTCTTGAACTTCCAGAGCCGTTTTGAGGCCCTAAATGACGCTTTTTGGGAAATCTGGGAGCAACATGGATCCTTGAGTTGATGTTTCCCATCCCAAAGTTTTAGTCCTTATATAGATCTTCCTAATGAGCTATTGTTTGCATCAAACGGAGATCGTATGCCAAAGTTACAACCCCAGGAAGTTGATGTACTAATTTACCCGAAACGGGACCCATAGTTTGGCGTTTCATCTTCTAGGGTTAGGTTTTTGGATGTTTAGGGTTTTCCATTGTTTCTCAACAACAAATAGGCCTACGAGCCTCATTGTAGCACAGTTCAGAGGCATGTAGCCACCACATCTCTTCTCAGAGATAAGCTACCATTGCC